>CAJGYO010000731.1:0-52742 GCA_904845875.1 Miscanthus lutarioriparius
GTCAATATTACCACTATCTCCAAGCGGACCCGAACGAGCTTTCAGTTGAGCCTCGTCACCTAGCAGTACCATCGGGTGCGTCCAAAACGATTCCTGAGCCTATGGTACGGTTAGCGTAGACCGTGCACCTATCTTGCACCGACACTAACACTATCTCCAAATGGACCGAAACAAGATTTGACATGACCCACGTAACCTAGGATACCATCGGGAGCGTCCAAAACGATTTCTGACCATATGGTACATTTGGTTCAAACCGTGCACCTATCTTGCACCGACGCTAACAACGTCTCCGAATGGACCAAAACAAGATTCCACATGACCCACGTCGCCTAGGAGTTCCATAGGGTGCGTCCAAAACGATTTCCGAGCCTATGGTACGTTCGGCGCAAACCGTGCACCCATCTTGCGTCAATATTACCACTATCTCCAAACGGACCGAAACGAGCTTTCAGTTGAGCCTCGTCACCTAGCAGTACCATCGGGTGCGTCCAAAACGATTCCTGAGCCTATGGTACGGTTAGCGTAAATCGTGCACCTATCTTGCACCGACACTAACACTGTCTCCAAATGGACCGAAACAAGATTCGACATGATCCACGTAACCTAGGAGTACCATAGGGAGCGTCCAAAATGATTTCTGACCCTATGGTACAATTGGTCCAAACCGTGCAACTATCTTGGACCGATGGTACTACCACCTCCAAACGGACCAAAACAAGATTCCACACGACCCACGTCACCTAGGAGTTCCATCGAGTGCGTCCAAAATGATTTTCTGAGCCTATTGTACGTTCGGCGCCAACCGAGCACCCATCTCGCGTCAAGATTAGCATCATCTCCAAACGCCAGAAATGAGCTTCCACTTGAGCCTCTTCACCTAAGAGTAGCATTAGGTGGGTCCAAAACGATTTCTGACCCTACGATACATTTGGTGCAAACCGTGCACCTATCTTGCACCGACACTAACACCGTCTCTAAACGGACCAAAACAAGATTCCACCCGACCCACGTCACCTAGGTGTTCCATCGGGTGCGTCCAAAATGATTTCCGAGCCTATGGAACGTTCGGCGCAAACCGTGCACCCACCCTGCGTCAATATTACCACTATCTCCAAACCGACCGAAACGAGCTTTCAGTTGAGCCTCGTCACCTAGCAGTACCATCGGGTGCGTCCAAAACGATTCCTGAGCCTATGGTACGGTTAGCGTAAATCGTGCACCTATCTTGCACCGACACTAACACTGTCTCCAAATGGACCGAAACAAGATTCGACATGATCCACGTAACCTAGGAGTACCATAGGGAGCGTCCAAAACGATTTCTGACCCTATGGTACAATTGGTCCAAACCGTGCAACTATCTTGGACCGATGGTACTACCACCTCCAAACGGACCAAAACAAGATTCCACACGACCCACGTCACCTAGGAGTTCCATCGAGTGCGTCCAAAATGATTTTCCGAGCCTATGGTACGTTCGGCGCCAACCGTGCACCCATCTTGCGTCAAGATTATCATCATCTCCAAACGCCCGAAATGAGCTTCCACTTGAGCCTCTTCACCTAGGAGTACCATCGGGTGCGTCCAAAACGATTTCTGACCCTATGGTACATTTGGTGCAAACCATGCACCTATCTTGCACCAACACTAACACCATCTCCGAACGGACCGAAACAAGATTCGACATGACCCACGTAACCTAGCATACCATCGGGAGCGTCCAAAACGATTTCTGACCATATGGTACATTTGGTTCAAACCATGCACCAATCTTGCACCGACGCTAACACCGTCTCCGAATGGACCAAAACAAAATTCCACACGACCCACATCGCCTAGGAGTTCCATCGGGTGCGTCCAAAATGATTTCCGAGCCTATGGTACGTTCTGCACAAACCATGCACCCATCTTGCGTCAATATTACCACTATCTCCAAACGAACCGAAACGACCTTTCCGTTGAGCCTCGTCACCTAGCAGTACCATCGGGTGCGTCCAAAACGATTCTTGAGCCTATGGTACGGTTAGCGTAAACCGTGCACCTATCTTGCACCGACACTAACACTGTCTCCAAATGGACCGAAACAAGATTCGACATGATCCACGTAACCTAGGAGTACCATAGGGAGCGTCCAAAACGATTTCTGACCCTATGGTACAATTGGTCCAAACCGTGCAACTATCTTGCACCGATGGTAGTACCACCTCCAAACGGACCAAAACAAGATTCCACACGACCCACGTCACCTAGGAGTTCCATCGAGTGCGTCCAAAATGATTTTCCGAGCCTATGGTACGTTCGGCGCCAACCGTGCACCCATCTCGCGTCAAGATTAGCATCATCTCCAAACGCCAGAAATGAGCTTCCACTTGAGCCTCTTCACCTAAGAGTAGCATTAGGTGCGTCCAAAACGATTTCTGACCCTACGATACATTTGGTGCAAACCGTGCACCTATCTTGCACCGACACTAACACCGTCTCTAAACGGACCAAAACAAGATTCCACCCGACCCACGTCACCTAGGAGTTCCATCGGGTGCGTCCAAAATGATTTCCGAGCCTATGGAACGTTCGGCGCAAACCGTGCACCCACCCTGCATCAATATTACCACTATCTCCAAACCAACCGAAACGAGCTTTTAGTTGAGCCTCGTCACCTAGTAGTACCATCGGGTGCGTCCAAAACGATTCCTGAGCCTATGGTACGTTTGGCGCAAACCGTGCACCTATCTTGCACCGACGCTAACACCGTCTCCAAATGGACCGAAACAAGATTCGACATGACCCACGTAACCTAGGAGTACCATCGGGAGCGTCCAAAACGATTTCTGACCCTATGGTACAATTGGTGCAAACCGTGCAACTATCTTGCACCGATGCTAGTACCACCTCCAAACGGACCAAAACAAGATTCCACACGACCCACGTCACCTAGGAGTTCCATCGAGTGCGTCCAAAATGATTTTCCGAGCCTATGGTACGTTCGGCCCCAACCGTGCACCCATCTTGCGTCAAGATTAGCATCATCTCCAAACGCTAGAAATGAGCTTTCACTTGAGCCTCTTCACCTAGGAGTACCATCGGGATCGTCCAAAACGATTTCTGACCCTATGGTACAATTGGTGCAAACCGTGCAACTATCTTGCACCGATGCTAGTACCACCTCCAAACGGACCAAAACAAGATTCCACACGACCCACGTCACCTAGGAGTTCCATCGAGTGCGTCCAAAATGATTTTCCGAGCCTATGGTACGTTCGGCGCCAACCGTGCACCCATCTCGCGTCAAGATTAGCATCATCTCCAAACGCCAGAAATGAGCTTCCACTTGAGCCTCTTCACCTAAGAGTAGCATCGGGTGCGTCCAAAACGATTTCTGACCCTACGATACATTTGGTGCAAACCGTGCACCTATCTTGCACCGACACTAACACCGTCTCTAAACGGACCAAAACAAGATTCCACCCGACCCACGTCACCTAGGTGTTCCATCGGGTGCGTCCAAAATAATTTCCGAGCCTATGGAACGTTCGGCGCAAACCGTGCACCCACCCTGCGTCAATATTACCACTATCTCCAAACCGACCGAAACGAGCTTTTAGTTGAGCCTCGTCACCTAGTAGTACCATCGGGTGCGTCCAAAACGATTCCTGAGCCTATGGTACGTTTGGCGCAAACCGTGCACCTATCTTGCACCGACGCTAACACCGTCTCCAAATGGACCGAAACAAGATTCCACATGACCCACGTCACCTAGGAGTTCCATCGGGTGCGTCCAAAATGATTTCTGAGCCTATGGTACGTTCGGCGCAAACCGTGCACCCATCTTGCGTCAATATTACCACTATCTCCAAACCGACCGAAACGAGCTTTCAGTTGAGCCTCGTCACCTAGTAGTACCATCGGGTGCGTCCAAAATGATTCCTGAGCCTATGGTACGTTTGGCGCAAACCGTGCACCTATCTTGCACCGACGCTAACACCGTCTCCAAATGGACCGAAACAAGATTCCACATGACCCACGTCACCTAGGAGTTCCATCGGGTGCGTCCAAAATGATTTATGAGCCCATGGTACGTTCGGCGCAAACCGTGCACCCATCTTGCGTCAATATTACCACTATCTCCAAACGGACCGAAAAGAGCTTTCAGTTGAGCCTCGTCACCTAGCAGTACCATCGGGTGCGTCCAAAACGATTCCTGAGCCTATGGTACGGTTAGCGTAAATCGTGCACCTATCTTGCACCGACACTAACACTGTCTCCAAATGGACCGAAATAAGATTCGACATGATCCACGTAACCTAGGAGTACCATCGGGAGCGTCCAAAATGATTTCTGACCCTATGGTACAATTGGTCCAAACCGTGCAACTATCTTGCACCGATGCTAGTACCACCTCCAAACAGACCAAAACAAGATTCCACATGACCCACGTCACCTAGGAGTTCCATCGAGTGCGTCCAAAATGATTTTCCGAGCCTATGGTACGTTCGGCGCCAACCGTGCACCCATCTCGCGTCAAGATTAGCATCATCTCCAAACGCCAGAAATGAGCTTCCACTTGAGCCTCTTCACCTAAGAGTAGCATCGGGTGCGTCCAAAACGATTTCTGACCCTACGATACATTTGGTGCAAACCGTGCACCTATCTTGCACCGACACTAACACCGTCTCTAAACGGACCAAAACAAGATTCCACCTGACCCACGTCACCTAGGAGTTCCATCGGGTGCGTCCAAAATGATTTCCGAGCCTATGGAACGTTCGGCACAAACCGTGCACCCACCTTGCGTCAATATTACCACTATCTCCAAACCGACCGAAACGAGCTTTCAGTTGAGCCTCATCACCTAGTAGTACCATCGTGTGCGTCCAAAATGATTCCTGAGCCTATGGTACGTTTGGCGCAAACCGTGCACCTATCTTGCACCGACGCTAACACCGTCTCCAAATGGACCGAAACAAGATTCAACATGACCCACGTAACCTAGGATACCATCGGGAGCGTCCAAAACGATTTCTGACCCTATGGTACATTTGGTTCAAACCGTGCACCTATCTTGCACCGACGCTAACACCGTCTCCAAATGGACCAAAACAAGATTCCACATGACCCACGTCACCTAGGAGTTCCATCGGGTGCGTCCAAAATGATTTCTGAGCCTATATAGTGCGTTCGCGGCGCAAACCGTGCACCCATCTTGCGTCAATATTACCACTATCTCCAAACGGACCGAAACGAGCTTTCAGTTGAGCCTCGTCACCTAGCAGTACCATCGGGTGCGTCCAAAACGATTCCTGAGCCTATGGTACGGTTAGCGTAAACCGTGCACCTATCTTGCACCGACACTAACACTGTCTCCAAATGGACCGAAACAAGATTTCGACATGACCCACGTAACCTAGGAGTACCATCGGATGCGTCCAAAACGATTTCTGAACCTATGGTACATTTGGTGCAAACCGTGCACCTATCTTGCACCGATATATTACACCGTCTCCAAATGGACCAAAACAAGATTCCACATGACCCACGTCACCCTAGGAGTTCCATCGAAGTGCGTCCAAAATGATTTTCCGAGCCTATGGTGCGTTCAGCGCCAAACCGTGCACCCATCTTGCGTCAAGATTGGCATCATCTCCAAAGCGCCCGAAATGAGCTTCCACTTGAGCCTCTTCACCTAGGAGTACCATCGGGTGCGTCCAAAACGATTTCGACCCTATGGTACATTTGGTGCAAACCATGCACCTATCTTGCACCGACACTAACACCATCTCTAAACGGACCAAAACAAGATTCCACATGACCCACGTCACCTAGGAGTTCCATCGGGTGTGTCCAAAATGATTTTCGAGCCTATGGTACGTTGGCGCAAACCGTGCACCCACCTTGCGTCAATATTACCACTATCTCCAAACCGACCAAAACGAGCTTTCAATTGAGCCTCGTCACCTAGTAGTACCATCGGGTGCGTCCAAATTGATTCCTGAGCCTATGGGACGTTTGGTGCAAACCGTGCACCTATCTTGCACCGACGCTAACACCATTTCCAAATGGACCGAAACAAGATTCGACAAGACCCACGTAACCTAGGAGTACCATCGGGAGCGTCCAAAACGATTTCTGACCCTATGGTACAATTGGTGCAAACCGTGCAACTATCTTGCACCGATGCTAGTACCACCTCCAAACGGACCAAAACAAGATTCCACACGACCCACGTCACCTAGGAGTTCCATCGAGTGCGTCCAAAATGATTTTTCGAGCCTATGGTACGTTCGGCGCCAACCGTGCACCCATCTTGCGTCAAGATTAGCATCATCTCCAAACGCCAGAAATGAGCTTCCACTTGAGCCTCTTCACCTAGGAGTACCATCGGGTGCGTCCAAAACGATTTCTGACCCTATGGTACATTTGGTGCAAACCGTGCACCTATCTTGCACCGACACTAACACCGTCTCTAAACGGACCAAAACAAGATTCCACATGACCCACGTCACCTAGGAGTTCCATCGGTGCGTCCAAAATGATTTTCCGAGCCTATGGAACGTTTCGGCGCAAACCGTGCACCCATCTTGCGTCAATATTACCACTATCTCCAAGCCGACCGAAAACGAGCTTTCCAGTTGAGCCTTGTCACCTAGTAGTACCATCGGGTGCGTCCAAAACGATTCACGAGCCTATGGTACGTTTGGCGCAAACCGTGCACCTATCTTGCGTTGACTCTAACACCATCTCCAAATGGACCGAAACAAGATTCCACATGACCCACGTCACCTAGGAGTTCCATCGGTGCGTCCAAAATGATTTCGAGCCCATGGTACGTTCGGCATTGGTTGCACCCACCGTGCGTCAATATTACCACTATCTCCAACCGACCAAACGAGCTTGAGCTTGAGTTGAGCCTCGTCACCTAGTAGTACCATCGGGTGCGTCCAAAGCGATTTCTCGAGCTTATGGTACGTTTTGGCGCAAACCGTGCACCTATCTTGCACCGACGCTAACACTATCTCCAAATGGACCGAAACAAGATTTCCACATGACCCACGTCACCTAGGAGTTCCATCGGATGCGTCCAAAATGATTTCGAGCCTATGGTACGTTTCGGCGCAAACCGTGCACCCATCTTGCGTCAATATTACCACTATCTCCAAACGGACCAAACGAGCTTTCAGTTGAGCCTCGTCACCTAGGAGTACCATCGAGTGCATCCAAAACGATTTCGAGCCTATGGTACGGGTTGGCGCAAACCATGCACCTATCTTGCACCGACACTAACACTGTCTCCAAATGGACCGAAACAAGATTCGACATGACCCACGTAACCTAGGAGTACCATCGGAAGCGTCCAAAAGCGATTTCTGAGCCTATGGTACATTTGTGGAAACCGTGCACCTATCTTGCACCGATGCTAGTACCACCTCCAAACGGACCAAAACAATATTCCACATGACCCACGTCACCTAGGAGGTCCATCGGGTGCGTCCAAAATGATTTTCCGAGCCTATGGTACATTTGGCGCCAAACGTGCACCCATCTTGCGTCAATAATAGCATCATCTCCACACGCCCGAAATGAGCTTCCACTTGAGCCTCTTCACCTAGGAGTACCATCGGGTGCGCCCAAAGCGATTTCTCGAGCCTATGGTACGTTTGGCGCAAACCGTGCACCTATCTTGCACCGATGCTAACACCGTCTCCAAATGGACCGAAACAAGATTCGACATGACCCACGTAACCTAGGATACCATCGGGAGCGTCCAAAACAATTTCTGACCATATGGTACATTTGGTTCAAACCGTGCACCTATCTTGCACCTAGGCTAACACCAGTCTCCAAATGGACCAAAACAAGATTTCACATGACCACGTCGCCAAGGAGTTCCATCGGGTGCGTCCAAAACGATTTCCGAGCCTATGGTACATTCTTTCGCATAAACCGTGCACCCATCTTGCGTCAATATTACCACTATCTCCAAGCGGACCGAAACGAGCTTTCGGTTGAGCCTCGTCACCTAGTAGTACCATCGAAAAGTGCATCCAAAGCGATTCACGAGCCTATGGTGCGGTTAGCGTGCAAACCGTGCACCTATCTTGCACCGACACTAACACTGTCTCCAAATGGACCGAAACAAGATTCGACATGACCCACGTAACCTAGGAGTACCATCGGGAAGCGTCCAAAGCGATTTCTGAGCGTATGGTACAATTGGTGGAAACCGTGCATGTTTCTTGCACCGATGCTAAGTACCACCTCCAAACGGACCAAAACAATATTCCACACGACCCCACGTCACCTAGGAGGTCCATCGAAGTGCGTCCAAAATGATTTTCCGAGCCTATGGTGCGTTCGGCGCCAAACCGTGCACCCATCTCGCGTCAAGAATAGCATCATCTCCAAACGCGACCCGAAATGAGCTTCCACTTGAGCCTCTTCACCTAGGAGTACCATCGGGTGCGTCCAAAGCGATTCTGACCCTATGGTACGTTTGGCGCAAACCGTGCACCTATCTTGCACCGACGCTAACACCGTCTCCAAATGGACCGAAACAAGATTCGACATGACCCACGTAACCTAGGATACCATCGGGAGCGTCCAAAACAATTTCTGACCATATGGTACATTTGGTTCAAACCGTGCACCTATCTTGCACCTAGGCTAACACCGTCTCCGAATGGACCAAAACAAGATTTCACATGACCCGTCACCTAGGAGTTCCATCGGGTGCGTCCAAAGCGATTTCGAGCCTATGGTACATTTGGCGCAAACCGTGCACCCATCTTGCGTCAATATTACCACTATCTCCAAGCGGACCGAAACAAGCTTTCGGTTGAGCCTCGTCACCTAGCAGTACCATCGAAAGTGCATCCAAAAGCGATTCACGAGCCTATGGTATGCGGGTAGCGTGAGACCATGCACCTATCTTGCGTCGACACTACTAACACTGTCTCCAAATGGACCCGAAACAAGATTCGACATGACCCACGTAACCTAGGAGTACCATCGGAAGCGTCCAAAAGCGATTTCTGAGCGTATGGTACATTTGGTTCAAACCGTGCACATGTTTCTTGCACCGATGCTAGTACCACCTCCAAGCGGACCAAAACAATATTCCACACGACCCACGTCACCTAGGAGTTCCATCGGGTGCGTCCAAAATGATTTCCGAGCCTATGGTACGTTCGGCGCCAACCGTGCACCCATCTCGCGTCAAGAATAGCATCATCTCCACACGCCAGAAATGAGCTTCCACTTGAGCCTCTTCACCTAGGAGTACCATCGGGTGCGTCCAAAACGATTTCTGACCCTATGGTACGTTTGGCGCAAACCGTGCACCTATCTTGCACCGATGCTAACACCGTCTCCAAATGGACCGAAACAAGATTCGACATGACCCACGTAACCTAGGATACCATCGGGGCGTCCAAAACAATTTCTGACCATATGGTACATTTGGTTCAAACCGTGCACCTATCTTGCACCTAGGCTAACACCGTCTCCGAATGGACCAAAACAAGATTTCACATGACCACGTCGCCAAGGAGTTCCATCGGGTGCATCCAAAACGATTTCCGAGCCTATGGTACGTGATGGGACTAGGGGTTGTTCCTGATCTTTTGGTGAGTGTGGATAAACTCGATTTGGGGTGGATTCGACGTTGGCTGTCCGACTACAACGACCACAAGGTTGCTGCGCCTTAGCAACAGGTACACCGGCTCGATTGTGATGTTCTTGCCGTGCCAAGAACACCAAGAACCTGCAAGCAACCGAGAACAAGCAAGAACAAGATGAACAAGCAAATAACTCACGGATTTAAGCCAAAGGCTGAATCTGAATCACAAGTTGGGGTCTTGAAACAAGCAAATCGGGTGGTCTAGCCGACACACGCGTTTACAAGGAAGAAGCAGCAGCTATCTTGCATCTAAACAAAACCCAACCTCATTCTGATGGCTGCTGGCTCTATTTATAAGGAGGAGAGCACAAGGGGGTGGGAAACCCTAATCTGGGCGTCCCTCAATGGGTTGTAGTTAGTACAAGGCCCAGGCCCAAGCTAGGTCTCTGCGTCCTTTGGCTTGCTGCACACAGCTTCGGTAGATTCTGATAGTGGGGTTGGACCCATGTGAAAGAGGACGACGCGCTCTTTCCAACAAGTCAAAAACCAGCTTCATTGGATCTCGTATCAAGGAGTTATGGTACTTTTGATGGAGTGTCCCCTGCTGTCTCGAGATGAGCTGCGCGCCCCATTAATGATGATTCCCACTTGTTTGGCTGCTCCATCCTCATCATGGGGTCTAAACATGAGGCAATGGAGTCTTGACCAACATTCCTAAGAATAAGACAATCATCACCATGATTTAGTAGCATCCAATTCTGAGACGAGTTTGTATGAACAGCGAGGAGCGACTTTTACCTGATAATTAAGTTGTCGTGCTCGAGCTCTTGTCATCGGACCTTGTTGTGCAGCAGGTGTGGTTGTATCAATGGAAGGGATGTCCTCATCATCCTCCCCTTCTTGCATTTGAGTCGTCCTCGACTCTAGTTCATCCTCTTCTCCCAAATATGGCTTCAAATCTGCAATGTTAAATGTGGGGCTAACCCCAAAAGCTGCAGGTAGCTCAAGTTTGTATGCATTATCATTAATCCTTTCTAACACTTTAAAAGGACCATCGGCTCTAGGCAGCAACTTAGACTTTTCGCAAATCAGGGAACCTATCTTTTCTCAAATGGAGCCAAACTAGATCACCAGGTTCAAAAATGACATGTTTCTTCCCTTTGCTACCAGCTAGTTTATACTTTGCATTCATGCACTCTATTTTCTCTTTAGTGGTTTCATGCAATTTTAAGATCAGTTCAGCACGTTGTTTAGCATCAAAGTTCACTCGCTCCGAGGTCGGAAGAGGTAACAAATCAATAGGAGCACGTGGCACAAACCCATAAACTATCTCAAAAGGGCTTTTCTTAGTGGTAGAATGCTGTGAACGATTATAAGCAAACTCAACATGAGGCAAGCACTCTTCCCACATTTTTATGTTCTTTTTCAAAACAGCCCTAAGCAAATGTAGATAAGGTTCTATTGACAACCTCAGTTTGTCCATCAGTTTGGGGATGACAAGTAGTGGAAAATAAAAGCTTAGTCCCTAGCTTAGCCCACAAAGTTCTCCAAAATGACTAAGAAATTTTGCATCCCGATCAGAAACAATGGTGTTAGGCACACCGTGCAATCGAACAATCTCACGAAAGAACAAATCAGCAACATGTGTAGCATCATCGCTCTTATGACATGGTATGAAATGTGCCATTTTAGAAAATCTGTCCACAACAACAAACACACTATCCTCCCTTCTTTGTTCTAGGCAGTCCTAAAACAAAGTCCATTGAAATATCTTCCCATGGTGCACTTGGAACAGGAAGAGGCATGTATAAACCATGAGGATTAAGGCGTGACTTAGCTTTACGGCATGTTGTGCAGCGAGCAACGAACCTCTCCACGTCTCTCCTCATCTTGGGCCAAAAGAAATGACCAGCAAGGATGTCCTCTGTCTTTTTCACACCAAAATGTCCCATGAGTCCTCCTCCATGCGCTTCCTGCAACAATAACAAACGCACGGAGCTAGCTGGAATGCATAGCTTGTTGGCTCTAAAGACAAACCCGTCGGTGAGGACGAATCTGTTCCATGTTTTCCCCTCTTGGCAATTCAGCAATACATCTTTGAAATCATTGTCATGTGCATATTGTTCCTTAATAGTTTCCAAACCAAAGATTTTAAAGTCAAGTTGTGAAAGCATGGTGTAACGTCTAGACAAAGCATCAGCAATTATATTTTCCTTCCCCTTTTTGTGTTTGATGACATAAGGAAAGGACTCGATGAATTCAACCCACTTGGCATGTCTACGGTTCAGTTTTGCTTGACTACGGATGTGTTTCAATGATTCATGATCAGAATGTATGACAAACTCTTTGGGCCACAAATAATGCTGCCATGTTTTCAAAGTCCGAACTAGAGCAAGCAATTCCTTATCATAAGTAGAATAGTTCAAACTAGGGCCACTCAACTTTTCACTGAAATACGCCACAGGTTTTCCCTCTTGTAACAGCACACCACCCAACCCAATTCCACTAGCATCACATTCAAGCTCAAAGGTTTTGTTGAAATCAGGAAGTTGGAGTAAAGGTGCATGAGTTAACTTATATTTGAGCGTGTTGAAAGCATCCTGTTGGGCTGCAGCCCAAGTGAAGGTTGCACCCTTCTTGGTGAGTTCATGCAGCGGGGCTGCAATGGTGCTGAAGTCCTTCACAAATCGACGGTAGAAACCAGCAAGTCCTAGAAAACTCCGCACTTGTGTGACCGTGCAGGGAACAGGCCAGCTGTGTATGGCCTCAACCTTGGCTTGATCAACTTCGATTCCCTGTGGTGTCACAACATATCCAAGAAAAGAGACTCGATCTGTGCAAAAGGTGCACTTCTCAAGATTGCCAAACAAGTGTGCATCCTGAAGAGCATTGAAAACGGGCACGCAAATGATCAAGATGTTCCTCTAATGATCTACTATATATCAAGATGTCATCAAAGTATACCACTACAAATCTGCCAATAAAAGAGCGTAAAACCTCGTTCATTAATCTCATGAAAGTGCTGGGTGCATTAGTCAATCCAAAGGGCATGACAAGCCATTCATATAAACCAAACTTAGTTTTAAACGCTGTTTTCCATTCATCTCCTAGCTTCATACGAATCTGGTGGTAACCACTACGCAAATCAATTTTAGAGAACACAATTGAGCCACTCAATTCATCAAGCATATCATCTAACCTTGGAATAGGATGACGATATCTGATTGTGATGTTGTTTATCGCTCTACAATCAACACACATGCGCCATGATCCATCCTTCTTAGGAACTAAAAGCACGGGAGCGGCACAAGGGCTAAGAGACTCACGCACATAACCTTTGTTGAGCAATTCTTGTACTTGTCTCTGAATCTCTTTTGTCTCGTCCGGGTTGGTCCTATCACGATGCACGATTAGGCAAGGAAGCCCCAGGGATGAGGTCAATCTGGTGTTCAATCCCTCGAATTGGTGGCAGCCCGGTGGTACCTCCTTTGGAAAAACATCGATATACTCCTGCAAAAGATTAGTGACAGCAGGAGGCAAAGAAATAGATGTATCTTCGAGTGAAAATAAAGTTTCTTTGCAAACCAAAGCATAGCAAACAGTAGTACTAGCATCAATCTCATCCAAATCAGATTTGGTGGCAAAGTAACAAGAGCCTTTCAGCTTGATCTCATTTTTATTATGATGAACAGATTTGCTAGACTTCTTCTTATGTTTCTCAAGTTCATTAGCGACAATCTGATTTTCACTAGCAACAGCCTGATTCTTAAGTTTGCTAGATCTAGCAAGTTCATCTCTTAGAATAGACTCAGGGGACATGGGGTGCAACACAATCTTCTTGTCATTATGCACAAAAGAGTATTGATTTGTTTTACCAGAGTGCAAGGAATCTTTATCAAACTGCCATGGTCTACCTAACAACATAGAGCATGCTTGCATAGGCACAACATCGCAGTCAATGGAATCATGATAAGAACCAATGGCAAACTCTACCCTTACCAATCGGGTTACCTTCACCTTTGCCGCTGCTGTTAAGCCACTGAATGTAGTAAGGTTGCGGGTGTGGTTTTGTGCTCAATGAAAGCTTCTCCACCATTTCAGCACTTGCCAAGTTGTTGCAGCTTCCTCCATCTATGATCACACGGCAAGAGCGTTCCTTGATCACACACTTGGTTTGAAACAAAGTGTGGCGCTGATTTTGTTCAGCCCTCTCCATTTGGGCACTTAGCACCCGCTGCACCATGAGGCTCTCATAGTGCTCAGCAGCTTCAGCCCTAATGTGCTCTTTCGTCTTGTTGGAAATCATTTCCTTCCGCTACATTGTTAGCAGCAAGCAAAGCATATGTTTCTTCATCAAAATCACTAGCAGAGGAATACCCACCATCAGCTCGCACAATCATCACACGTGTGCTTGGGCAGTCCTTGCGTATGTGGCCATATCCTTTGCAGCGTAGGCACTGAATATCCCTTGTTCTCCCGTGGATACCACCGAGGATGAACTCTTGGCAGATGTAGCCGTTGCTCCTCTAGTTGGTTCACTTGGGCATGGTACAGAATTTGTTGTAGAGGAGCGTGGCTTGATGGTCGAGGAAGATTGTGGGGGTGCACGTGTTGACGGTGCAGCAGCATTGGAGGGTGTCCATGGGCTAGCACGACCTGCAGGAATGTTAGCCCTGATGCTAGCTCGTCGTCCCTGCACTTCTCGTTCAGCTTTACAAGCAAGGTGAAATAAACGATTGACAGAATTATATTCCTTATAAGCTAGAATGTCCTGAATCTCCCGGTTCAGCCCACCCATAAATCTAGCTATGGCACCATCCTCATTTTCCTCTAGCCCGCAACGAAGCATACCCATTTGTAGCTCTTGATAGTACTCTTCTACAGATTTGGATCCTTGCCTCAATTGTTGCAACTTATGTAAAAGATCACGGGCATAATAAGAAGGAACAAATCTGGCCCGCATGACCCGTTTCAAAGCATCCCAAGTTGGTGTGTTATTTGGGTTCTTACGATGGTATTCAGACCACCAAACAGAGGCAAAGTCAGTAAACTCACTAGTTGCAGCCCTAACACGTTTGTCCTCGTGGAAATCATGGCAAGTAAATTTCGATCAACAGCTAATTCCCAACTAAGGTACATATCAGGATTATACCTCCCATCAAAAGCAGGTATGGTGAATTTAATCTTGCCAAATGAGTCATCGGCACGTACCTCTTGCCGTGGTGGTGGGCGAGGACCTGTCTCATGGCGGCGGCGATGTTGTTCGATGCGTCGATGACCATTCAGCTCCTCATCAAGCTCAGTGTCCGCTGCATATTCTTCTTCATCATGACCAGCAGCACTGCCCATGGTGTTGTTGTTGTTGTGATTGCGTCGTTCGAAACCATCACAGCGATTCTGTTCCATCCTCTCCAATCGCTCCAAGACACCTACAAGAGATGTATTAACAGAACCAAGAGTGCCTTCCAAGGAATCCAACTTGGTGTTGGTCTCAATCTGAGCCGTCTCCAATTGACCAAGGCGCTCATTGGTGACACGAACATCCTCATCAAGGTGTTCAGCATGGAGCCTCACTTTGCGTTCAAAGTGTTGCAGCAAGGCTTTTGATCGAGGTGATTGTGGAGGGGTCCTTTCACCTTCTCCTGCCATGGTTAGTATGTAGCAAGGGAATCACAAGAAAATATGTCCTACCAACTAACTGAATTAGGTGGCAACAATTTTCATTCTCTCAGCATGTGCAACCGAGTTCTTACATGTCCTTACCTTGCTATGCAGATGGTGTTGGCGACGACAAGAACAACACAAGTAGTAGCAAGTAGAACCCTGTGACGTTGTAGATAATTTGTGGAGCTGTAGGTGGCTTAAAAAAATCAAGGTACAACTGGAACCACGTTAGTCAATGCAAGTTGAATAAGTGTTCAAAGATAGTATCGTGCTGGTCCTAGGCTAACCCGTGCTAGAGACGCGAGCCTAGACACAAATGTTGTCACCGGACAGTAGCAAACAATGGAAATGATGAGAGTAAATAGCATCAATTTAACCCTTCTTTTTTTTTCTTTCTTTCTTTCTTTCTTTCCTCCTTTTCCTTTCTTTTTCTTTTCTATTTTCTTTTCTTTTCTTTTCTTTTCTTTTCTTTTCGACAAGTAGCGCACAAACTGAACTTTTGCAATATGATTATAACAAGAATGCAGCAAGTAGCATAGACTTTCTTTTACTAGGGATAAGGATTGCAACAAGTAGTACAAATATGCAATTTGAACTCTCTTATTTTCAGAACTGAGTGTACTCAGATTTGCACCAAAAGGACAGGTGCATAAGGTAGTGTTTGTGTAGGCGCGGCTGAAGGTGATGGTGGTGAGGGTTTCAGCGAAAAGGTGGAGAGAGCAGCGGTGCTTTTGGTGGTGGTGGTGGTGGTGGTATTGGTGGAGATTGCAGCGGCTGAAGTGGGGGGAAGGCAACAACGGATTGTGTGGTGACTAAAACGTGACAAGAACTCGAAACTCTAAAGGATTAGAACCTAAGAACCAGCACTTGACACCATGATGTAAAGCACAAACTCAACAAGCAAAGAACTAAGCAGATCAGCAAGGCTCAAACTTGTGTTTGGAATTTCAGTTCTATCCTATTTTTATATTTCTGGACTATAGGTAAAGTAATGAGCGGTAAATCACTCACCAAAGAACCTTGCTCTGATTACCACATGATGGGACTAGGGGTTGTTCCTGATCTTTTTGGTGAGTGTGGATAAACTCGATTTGGGGTGGATTCGACGTTGGCTGTCCGACTACAACGACCACAAGGTTGCTGCGCCTTAGCAACAGGTACACCAGCTCGATTGTGATGTTCTTGCCGTGCCAAGAACACCAAGAACCTGCAAGCAACCGAGAACAAGCAAGAACAAGATGAACAAGCAAATAACTCATGGATTTAAGCCAAAGGCTGAATCTGAATCACAAGTTGGGGTCTTGAAACAAGCAAATCGGGTGGTCTAGCCGACACACGCGCGTTTACAAGGAAGAAGCAGCAGCTATCTTGCATCTAAACAAAACCCAACCTCATTCTGATGGCTGCTGGCTCTATTTATAAGGAGGAGAGCACAAGGGGGAGTGGAAACCCTAATCTGGGCGGCGTCCCTCAAAGGGTTGTAGTTAGTACAAGGCCCAGGCCCAAGCTGTAGGTCTCTGCGTCCTTTGGCTTGCTGCACACAGCTTCGGTAGATTCTGATAGTGGGGTTGGACCCATGTGAAAGAGGACGACGCGCTCTTTCCAACAAGTCAAAAATCAGCTTCATTGGATCTCGTATCAAGGAGTTATGGTACTTTTGATGGAGTGTCCCCTGCTGTCTCGAGATGAGCTGCGCGCCCCATTAATGATGATTCCCACTTGTTTGGCTGCTCCATCCTCATCATGGGGTCTAAACATGAGGCAATGGAGTCTTGACCAACATTCCTAAGAATAAGACAATCATCACCATGATTTAGTAGCATCCAATTCTGAGACGAGTTTGTATGAATAGCGAGGAACGACTTTACCTGATAATTAAGTTGTCGTGCTCGAGCTCTTGTCATCGGACCTTGTTGTGCAGCAGGTGTGGTTGTATCAATGGAAGGGATGTCCTCATCAGTACGTTCTGCGCAAACCGTGCACCCATCTTGCGTCAATATTACCACTATCTCCAAACGGACCGAAACGAGCTTTCAGTTGAGCCTCGTCACCTAGCAGTACCATCGAGTGCGTCCAAAACGATTCCAGAGCCTATGTTACGGGTAGCGTAGACCGTGCACCTATCTTACACCGACACTAACACTATCTCCAAATGGACCGAAACAAGATTTGACATGACCCACGTAACCTAGCATACCATCGGGAGCGTCCAAAACGATTTCTGACCATATGGTACATTTGGTTCAAACCATGCACCTATCTTGCACCGACGCTAACACCGTCTCCGAACGGACCAAAACAAGATTCCACACGACCCACATCGCCTAGGAGTTCCATCGGGTGCGTCCAAAATGATTTCCGAGCCTATGGTACGTTCTGCACAAACCATGCACCCATCTTGCGTCAATATTACCACTATCTCCAAACGAACCGAAACGTCCTTTCCGTTGAGCCTCGTCACCTAGCAGTACATCGGGTGCGTCCAAAACGATTCCTGAGCCTATGGTACGGTTAGCGTAAACCGTGCACCTATCTTGCACCGACACTAACACTGTCTCCAAATGGACCGAAACAAGATTCGACATGACCCACGTAACCTAGGAGTACCATCGGAAGCGTGCAAAACGATTTCTGAACCTATGGTACAATTGGTGGAAACCGTGCACGTATCTTGCACCGATGCTAGTACCACCTCCAAACGGACCAAAACAATATTCCACACGACCCATGTCACCTAGGAGGTCCATCGAGTGCGCCCAAAATGATTTTTCGAGCCTATGGTACGTTTCGGCGCCAAACCGTGCACCCATCTCGCGTCAAGAATAGCATCATCTCCACACGCCAGAAATGAGCTTCCACTTGAGCCTCTTCACCTAGGAGTACCATCGGGTGCGTCCAAAACGATTTCTGACCCTATGGTACGTTTGGCGCAACCGTGCACCTATCTTGCACCGATGCTAACACAGTCTCCAAATGGACGGAAACAAGATTCGACATGACCCACGTAACCTAGGATACCATCGGGAGCGTCCAAAACAATTTCTGACCATATGGTACATTTGGTTCAAACCGTGCACCTATCTTGCACCTCACGCGCTAACACCGTCTCGAATGGACCAAAACAAGATTCCACATGACCACGTCGCCAAGGAGTTCCATCGGGTGCGTCCAAAACGATTTCCGAGCCTATGGTACGTTCTGCGCAAACCGTGCACCCATCTTGCGTCAATATTACCACTATCTCCAAACGGACCGAAACGAGCTTTCAGTTGAGCCTCGTCACCTAGCAGTACCATCGAGTGCATCCAAAACGATTCCTGAGCCTATGGTACGGGTAGCGTAGACCGTGCACCTATCTTGCACCGACACTAACACTGTCTCCAAATGGACCGAAACAAGATTCGACATGACCCACGTAACCTAGGAGTACCATCGGAAGCGTGCAAAACGATTTCTGAACGTATGGTACAATTGGTGGAAACCGTGCATGTTTCTTGCACCGATGCTAGTACCACCTCCAAACGGACCAAAACAATATTCCACACGACCCACGTCACCTAGGAGGTCCATCGAGTGCGTCCAAAATGATTTTCCGAGCCTATGGTACGTTCGGCGCCAACCGTGCACCCATCTCGCGTCAAGAATAGCATCATCTCCACACGCCAGAAATGAGCTTCCACTTGAGCCTCTTCACCTAGGAGTACCATCGGGTGCGTCCAAAACGATTTCTGACCCTATGGTACGTTTGGCGCAAACCGTGCACCTATCTTGCACCGACGCTAACACCGTCTCCAAATGGACCGAAACAAGATTCGACATGACCCACGTAACCTAGGATACCATCGGGAGCGTCCAAAACAATTTCTGACCATATGGTACATTTGGTTCAAACCGTGCACCTATCTTGCACCTACGCTAACACCGTCTCCGAATGGACCAAAACAAGATTCCACATGACCACGTCGCCAAGGAGTTCCATCGGGTGCGTCCAAAACGATTTCCGAGCCTATGGTACGTTCTGCGCAAACCGTGCAACCATCTTGCGTCAATATTACCACTATCTCCAAACGGACCGAAACGAGCTTTCAGTTGAGCCTCGTCACCTAGCAGTACCATCGAGTGCGTCCAAAACGATTCCAGAGCCTATGTTACGGGTAGCGTAGACCGTGCACCTATCTTGCACCGACACTAACACTATCTCCAAATGGACCGAAACAAGATTTGACATGACCCACGTAACCTAGCATACCATCGGGAGCGTCCAAAACGATTTCTGACCATATGGTACATTTGGTTCAAACCATGCACCTATCTTGCACCGACGCTAACACCGTCTCCGAACGGACCAAAACAAGATTCCACACGACCCACATCGCCTAGGAGTTCCATCGGGTGCGTCCAAAATGATTTCCGAGCCTATGGTACGTTCTGCACAAACCATGCACCCATCTTGCGTCAATATTACCACTATCTCCAAACGAACCGAAACGACCTTTCCGTTGAGCCTCGTCACCTAGCAGTACCATCGGGTGCGTCCAAAACGATTCCTGAGCCTATGGTACGGTTAGCGTAAACCGTGCACCTATCTTGCACCGACACTAACACTGTCTCCAAATGGACCGAAACAAGATTCGACATGACCCACGTAACCTAGGAGTACCATCGGAAGCGTGCAAAACGATTTCTGAACCTATGGTACAATTGGTGGAAACCGTGCACGTATCTTGCACCGATGCTAGTACCACCTCCAAACGGACCAAAACAATATTCCACACGACCCACGTCACCTAGGAGTTCCATCGAGTGCGTCCAAAATGATTTTCCGAGCCTATGGTACGTTCGGCGCCAACCGTGCACCCATCTCGCGTCAAGAATAGCATCATCTCCACACGCCAGAAATGAGCTTCCACTTGAGCCTCTTCACCTAGGAGTACCATCGGGTGCGTCCAAAACGATTTCTGACCCTATGGTACGTTTGGCGCAAACCGTGCACCTATCTTGCACCGACGCTAACACCGTCTCCAAATGGACCGAAACAAGATTCGACATGACCCACGTAACCTAGGAGTACCATCGGAAGCGTGCAAAACGATTTCTGAACCTATGGTACAATTGGTGGAAACCGTGCACGTATCTTGCACCGATGCTAGTACCACCTCCAAACGGACCAAAACAATATTCCACACGACCCACGTCACCTAGGAGTTCCATCGAGTGCGTCCAAAATGATTTTCCGAGCCTATTGTACGTTCGGCACCAACCGAGCACCCATCTCGCGTCAAGATTAGCATCATCTCCAAACGCCAGAAATGAGCTTCCACTTGAGCCTCTTCACCTAAGAGTAGCATCAGGTGCGTCCAAAATGATTTCTGACCCTACGATACATTTGGTGCAAACCGTGCACCTATCTTGCACCGACACTAACACCGTCTCTAAACGGACCAAAACAAGATTCCACCCGACCCACGTCACCTAGGAGTTCCATCGGGTGCGTCCAAAATGATTTCTGAGCCTATGGTACGTTCGGCGCAAACCGTGCACCCATCTTGCGTCAATATTACCACTATCTCCAAACGGACCGAAACGAGCTTTCAGTTGAGCCTCGTCACCTAGCAGTACCATCGGGTGCGTCCAAAACGATTCCTGAGCCTATGGTACGGTTAGCGTAAACCGTGCACCTATCTTGCACCGACACTAACACTGTCTCCAAATGGACCGAAACAAGATTCGACATGACCCACGTAACCTAGGATACCATCGGGAGCGTCCAAAACAATTTCTGACCATATGGTACATTTGGTTCAAACCGTGCACCTATCTTGCACCGACGCTAACAACGTCTCCGAATGGACCAAAACAAGATTCCACATGACCCACGTCGCCTAGGAGTTCCATAGGGTGCGTCCAAAATGATTTCCGAGCCTATGGTACGTTACGCGCAAACACAAGATATGAACCCGCTAGGGTTTATGGACGATCTTTCGATGAGAGGCGTGAGATCACTCGATTTGGTGGATGGAGATAAGGTTCACGGCCCGACTACAGCCTTCCAAGACCGCGCCTTAGCAACCGATACACCACCTCCAAAGGCCGTCACGATCTCGTGGAGCGCGACAACCAGCCACTAGGGCTCCCGTCCTGCAAGCAATCGAAGAACTAGCAAGAACAAGGAAATAAGCACTGAATTTGCAAGATGAAATTGAAAGCCTCAAACTGAATCTTATGATGAGTGGGGTTCCGAAGACAAGGAGACGGGCGGCTGGATCAGCACGCGATCTACAAGCAAGTAGCAAAGGCTAAACTTGATCTAAACAAAACCCAAGTGTTCCTGGTGGCGGCTAAAGGGTATATGACGTGTGGAGGACGACCACAAGAGAGTTTGGGTCGTGCTCCAACCCTAGGACGCATCCCTACTGGACTCTAAACGATACAAGCCCATTGGGCTAACTTAAGGTGGCGCAGCACCCTGGACAGAATAGACCTCTCGGTGATTTTTGGACTGTTGACGCCGTTTCTGAGCAGGTATGAGTATGAGGTCAGATCCGTATGAAAGTAGACTTTATTAGCTTTCCAACAAGTCCAGAATCACCCCAATCCGACTCCGTATGTAACCGTGGCGACCGTCGCAAGTTGGAGGTGTGCTGCAGTCGGAATCCAGCCTACGCGAGTCCTTTTCCCTTTCGGTCTTCTCCTTGATTCCTAATCAAAATAAGAGTGCACGTGTCTCCAAGATCTAAACAGGATGGACAAGAGCTCAAGAAGGAACTCACTTGATGATTAAGTGTTCGAGCACGAGCACGGGTAATAGGACCAGCAGGTGTCGGCGTGGACGGCGTGGATGTATGATCGGTGTTGATGTCCTCATCACCTACGTCACCTAGGAGTTCCATCGGGTGCGTCCAAAATGATTTATGAGCCTATGGTACGTTCGGCGCAAACCGTGCACCCATGTTGCGTCTATATTACCACTATCTCCAAACGGACCGAAACAAGCTTTCAGTTGAGCCTCATCACCTAGCAGTACCATCGGGTGCGTCCAAAACGATTCCTGAGCCTATGGTACGGTTAGCGTAAACCGTGCACCTATCTTGCACCGACACTAACACTGTCTCCAAATGGACCGAAACAAGATTCGACATGATCCACGTAACCTGGGAGTACCATCGGATGCGTGCAAAACGATTTCTGAACCTATGGTACAATTGGTGCAAACCGTGCAACTATCTTGCACCGATGCTAGTACCGCCTCCAAATGGACCAAAACAAGATTCCACACGACCCACGTCACCTAGGAGTTCCATCGAGTGCGTCGAAAATGATTTTCCGAGCCAATGGTACGTTCAGCGCCAACCGTGCACCCGTCTTGCGTCAAGATTGGCATCATCTCCAAACGCCCGAAATGAGCTTCCACTTGAGCCTCTTCACCTAGGAGTACCATCGGGTGCGTCCAAAACAATTTCTGACCCTATGGTACATTTGGTGCAAACCATGCACCTATCTTGCACCGACACTAACACCGTCTCTAAACGGACCAAAACAAGATTCCACCCGACCCACGTCACCTAGGAGTTCCATCGGGTGCGTCCAAAATGATTTCTGAGCCTATGGAACGTTCGGCGCAAACCGTGCACCCACCTTGCGTCAATATTAGCACTATCTCCAAACCAACTGAAATGAGCTTTCAATTGAGCCTCGTCACCTAGTAGTACCATCGGGTGCGTCCAAATTGATTCCTGAGCCTATGGTACGTTTGGTGCAAACCGGGCACCTATCTTGCACCGACGCTAACACCGTCTCCAAATGGACCGAAACAAGATTCGACATGACGCACGTAACCTAGGATACCATCGGGAGCATCCAAAACGATTTCTGACCATATGGTACATTTGGTTCAAACCGTGCACCTATCTTGCACCGACGCTAACACCGTCTCCGAACGGACCAAAACAAGATTCCACATGACCCACATCGCCTAGGAGTTCCATCGGGTCCATCCAAAATGATTTCTGAGCCTATGGTACGTTCTGCACAAACCGTGCACCCATCTTGCGTCAATATTACCACTATCTCCAAACGGACCGAAATGACCTTTCAGTTGAGCCTCGTCACCTAGCAGTACCATCGGGTGCGTCCAAAACGATTCCTGAGCCTATGGTACGGTTAGCGTAAACCGTGCACCTATCTTGCACCGACACTAACACTGTCTCGAAATGGACCGAAACAAGATTCGACATGACCCACGTAACCTAGGAGTACCATCGGAAGCGTGCAAAACGATTTCTGAACCTATGGTACAATTGGTGCAAACCGTGCACCTATTGATGAGGACATCAACCCCGACACGGGAATGGCTACTCCAACTGAACCAGCACAGGCGCCACCAGGACCACTTACTCGAGCTCGTGCACGTGAATTAAACTTCGTGATGATTTTGAAGAATGAAGGACCAGAAGTTTCCTAAGTGCATGCGCCATCTATGCTCATGATGAACCTGCCCAGAATAATGTCTAAGTGCTGCGCCACCTATGTGTTTTTAGTTTTGTCAAGAAATAACCAGGAAGGTGCTGCGCCATCTAAATCAGGAAAGGGGATCAAGGAGATGGTGTGTGGCTGTTTGGGCGCCTATTCCCTGCCTTGTGGGCAGGCTGGGCGTCCTCCTTCCTCCCTCTTCCCCTATTTAGCCAGGGGCTGCGCCCCCT
The DNA here is from genome assembly GCA_904845875.1 of Miscanthus lutarioriparius. Classification (NCBI taxonomy): domain Eukaryota; kingdom Viridiplantae; phylum Streptophyta; class Magnoliopsida; order Poales; family Poaceae; genus Miscanthus; species Miscanthus lutarioriparius. The sequence continues at coordinate 23,980 of CAJGYO010000731.1, forward strand.
CTTTGGCTTGGGTTTTGTTTTGCTTAAGTTAGCCATCGCTACTTCCAAAGCTTCGTCTTCGTGTAATTCAGAACCCCACCTTCGAGTAGTATTCAGGGTTGCTCGCCTCAGATTCTTGTTTGTTCTTCGATTGCCAGCAGGAATTGATCTTCGTGATCAGGTTGATCTAGCACCAGCAAGGTCAATAACCATCGGGAGTTGGTTCAGCGATTGCTAAGGCGCCACGGACTTGTTCGTCGTAGTCGGATCGCGAGGGTCGACACCCACCAAATCGTAGTTATCCTCCACTCACCGAAGGATCGGGCACTCCAGCTCTATCAAGTAGTATCAAAATTCAGGTTGATCGGTGAGTTTTATCGAGTTATCCTTTAGTTTCCAGATTGTTCATTGTCCTATTGTCCACCAAACCAAAACAACAATCAGGTTCAACCTTTGTCCCAGCACCTTTTGAGCCTTGCACATTTCATTCAGTAATTTGCGTTGTCGAATTTGTGTGCTTTTGCGTCAATAGTTGCTGGTCACTTTGTGTTCGTCGCCGTTGTTTTTCATCGTCGTTTCTGTTCCACCATCACCACCACGCCCTCTTCACCATCTTCCCCCTCCCTGGTGCACACCCTCTCCCTATCTTCCCCCTCCCTGGTGCACGCCCTCTCCCTACCACAGTTTTCCTTCCTGGCGCCCCCCCCCCTCTGCCACATTTTGGAAAGTTTTGCGCCAAAGGGAAAGTATCCAGAAAAGAAAAAAAACGGCAAGGTGCCAATCTATTCAAAACAAAAAAAAGGCAAGGTGCCAATGTATTAAACAAAAAAAAAAAAAATAAGGAAAGGAAAAGCCGCACCATACAAGGCAACAGAATTACATTTGGGGGGCAGGTCTTTTCCCCTGTTGGGCGCCACCCCCTTTCCCTGTTTTGGGATTTGGTGCAATATTCTTCCTTATTTCAGATTGTCTAGTCTTGGAAAGAAGAATTCCGGCTGTTGTGATCCACCCTGATTTGGGCGCTGGTCTTCCTCTCTGGACAGGAACACACCAGGGCGCCTCCCCCCTTGGGCGCCACCACCTTTGCTGCCTTTGCACGTTTCCACTTGTTTCCAGCAACATAGCGACGTGTTTAGCACTATTATTCAACCTTGCATTGCTGTTTGATTGTGCTAACCCTTGCAATTGAGTGCAGCCTTCCCAGAACTCCACAAATTTTATACAGCGATCAAGCTCTGTGTCCTCTGGCAATCGCTCCATTCAATCTTTGGAAGGTTGTACCGCTGGTTGCAAGTCACCCCTGCAAGCTTGGTAAGAACGGGTAAGAGTTTGATAACAGCTTTAGTTTGAGTGCCTTGATCAGCACCATAACCTATAGGCTTTAGGGCACATACTTGTTTTCGTGTTCGTTGTTTTCCTACTAACAATGACAGGGGAGCCAGCTGATCAGGACGCCATGCCTCAGTCCCCACGCACTGAAGGCATCATTCACCACTTCAATCGCAAGATGAACGAGCACGTGGAGGGCTTGGCAGAGGAGATTAGGATTGCCAACGAGCAAGTGGGTCAATTTCAGGACGCTCAAATGGCCACAAATGCTACGCTTGCGGAGATGCAGCAAGCACAAGCTGCCCATGCCACCAGCCTTGCCACGCTCACTACACGCCTTGATGAGTTGGTACAACAACTTGTTGATCAGCGTGCGGAATTTGATTATGGTGGCGATACCGAGATCGACGACCAGGACCGCCATGGAGGGCGCCACCGCAACTGCCATGGTGAGCGCGTGGTACGTAATCGAAACGACTCATTTACTAAGATTAAGTTCACGATTCCTTCATTTAATGGCAAATATGATCCGGGTGCGTATCTTGATTGGGAACTTGCGGTAGATCAGAAATTTCATTGTCATGATGTTCCTGCACAATATCAAGTTAGGGCTGCTACTAGTGAGTTTACAGATTTCGCATCCATTTGGTGGCGTGAGCATCGCAGCAAACACCCTAATAACGTTCCCACAACTTGGGAGCAATTAAAAACTGTCATGCGACACCGATTTGTTCCTTCCTATTATGCACGAGACTTGCTTAATAAAATGCAGTGCTTTCAGAAAGGAACCAAATCTGTAGAAGAGTATTATCAGGAGTTGCAAACCGACATGATTCGTTGTGGTTTAGTTGAGACTAATGATGCTGCGATGGCACGATTTCGTGGTGGTTTGAACCGTGAAATTTAGGATATTCTTGATTATAAGCACTATGATGATATTACTACTTTGTTTGCATTTGCTTGCAAAGCTGAACGTGAAGTGCAGGGACGACGAGCAAGGACCCATTCTAACTCTTTTGCAGGTCGCACTACTTTGATCCCTTCAGCCCCTACGGCGCCCTCCCCACATAGCAGTATGTCACGTGACAAGGCAGCAGCTCCACCTCCAGCGCCCCTTTCAGCTAATAAGAGCGCCTCCTCTTCCACTAGCCGCACAAAGGACATTCAATGCCATCGTTGCAAAGGTTATGGGCATGTGATACGGGACTGCCCAACAAGCGTACGTTGATTATACGTGACGATGGTGAGTATTCTTCCGCTAGTGATTCCGATGAAACTATATATGCTATGCTTGCTGCTGACGTTTCAGGACATGCGGAAGAACACGTGGCTGCCACTGACGCTGACAAGTATGAGAGTCTTGTTGTGCAGCGAGTCCTCAATACACAGGTTGCACAGCCTGAGCAGAACCAGCGCCACACTTTGTTCCACACCAAAGGCGTTGTGCAAGAACGATCCATTCGCATCATCATTGACGGCGGTAGTTGCAACAATTTGGCAAGTTCGGATCTGGTGGAGAAGTTGTCTCTCCAAACGCGTCCACATCCACATCCCTACCACATTCAATGGCTCAACCAGGGTGGCAAACTCAAGGTAACACGCTCGGTACGTGTTCACTTCTCCATGGGTTCTTATTCTGATTATACTGATTGCGATGTTGTTCCTATGGAGGCATGTTCGTTGTTGCTTGGTAGGCCCTGGCAATATGATACTGATTGTTTACATCATGGTCGCACAAATCATTATTCATTACTGTTTAAGGGCAAGAAAATTATTCTTCATCCAATGACCCCTGAACAGATTGTGAAAGATGACATTGCTCGGGCTACTAAAGCATTAAAACAATGCCAACAACAACCAGCCACGTCTAAAGAGATTAAGCTACATGCTCCTGTTTTACTTGCTACACGTGCTGATTTTGATGAACTACATGTTGCTAATATGCCTTGCTATGCGCTTGTATGTTCTCATGTGCTGGTTTCACTCGATGATGCACCATCTTTGGATATACCCCCTGCTGTTACTAAGCTTTTGCAGGACTTTGCCGATGTGTTTCCGAAGGACTTACCACCAGGTCTTCCTCCCATTCGTGGCATTGAGCACCAGATCGATCTCATCCTGGGCGCCCAGCTTCCCAACCGCGCCTCGTACCGTACCAATCCCGATGAGACAAAGGAGATTCAGCACCAAGTCCAAGCGCTACTTGATAAGGGCTACATTCGTGAGTCTCTTAGCCCTTGCTCTGTTCCTGTACTACTTGTCCCAAAGAAAGATGGTACCTGGCGCATGTGTGTAGATTGTCGAGCGATTAACAATATCACAATTCGTTATCATTATCCTATACCTCGCCTTGATGATATGCTTGACGAGCTTAGCGGTGCTGTTATATTCTCCAAGGTAGATTTGCGTAGCGGGTACCATCAGATTCGAATGAAACTTGGGGATGAATGGAAAACGGCTTTTAAAACAAAATTTGGCTTATATGAATGGTTAGTTATGCCGTTTGGATTGACTAATGCTCCCAGCACATTTATGCGCTTAATGAATGAAGTTTTGAGGCCTTTCATAGGATTGTTTGTGGTTGTTTATTTTGATGACATTCTAATTTACAGCAAGTCTATGAAAGAGCATTTGGAACATTTGCATGCTATTTTTGATGCTTTGCGCGCTGCCCGCTTGTTTGGTAACTTGGACAAGTGTGACTTTCTGCACACAACGTGTTTCGTTTCTTGGCTATGTTGTTACTCCGCAGGGCATTGAAGTGGACAGCAGCAAGATTGATGCCATCCAGAGCTGGCCCATGCCGACAACGGTTACGCAGATTTGGAGTTTTCTTGGGCTTGCAGGTTTCTACCGACGGTTCGTGCGTGACTTCAGCTCCATTGCCGCCCCGTTGCATGAGCTCACCAAGAAGGGCGTTCCTTTCTCCTGGGGTGCGGCACAGGATGAGGCATTCACCATTCTAAAAGATAAGTTGACACATGCCCCCTTACTACAGCTACCTGATTTCAATAAGATGTTTGAACTTGAATGCGATGCTAGTGGTATTGGCTTAGGCGGTGTTTTGCTGCAAGAGGGCAAGCCAGTTGCTTACTTTAGCGAAAAATTAAGCGGTGCTAGTCTGAATTATTCAACTTATGATAAGGAGCTTTTCGCTTTGGTTCGCACACTTCAAACATGGCAGCACTATCTTTGGCCTCGTGAGTTTATCATTCATTCTGATCATGAGGCATTAAAACATATTCGTAGCCAAACTAATCTGAACCGTCGGCATGCTAAGTGGGTCGAATTCATAGAGTCTTTTCCTTACATCATCAAACACAAGAACGGGAAAGACAACATTATTGCTGATGCTTTGTCGCGTAGATACACCATGCTGTCCCAGTTAGACTTTAAAATTTTTGGTTTACAAACTGTGAAAGACCAATACGCCGATGATCCTGGCTTTAAGGACATCATGCTGCATTGCAAGGATGGTAAACCATGGGGTAAATTCCTTGTAACCGATGGGTTTTTGTTCCGCGCTAACAAGCTATGTATTCCCGCAAGCTCGGTTCGTCTTTTGCTGTTGCAGGAAGCGAATGGTGGCGGCCTCATGGGACACTTTGGCGTTTACAAGACACAGGAGATTTTGGCCGCGCACTTCTTTTGGCCCCAGACGCGCCGCGACGTGGAGCGTTTTGTTGCACGCTGCACCACGTGCCAGAAAGCTAAGTCACACCTGAACAACCACGGTTTGTATATGCCATTACCTGTCCCTACTTCTCCTTGGCTAGATATTTCTATGGATTTTGTTTTGGGCTTACCTCGAACTAAGAAGGGGAGGGATAGTATCTTTGTGGTTGTTGATCGATTCTCTAAAATGGCTCACTTCATACCATGTCATAAAACTGATGATGCTAGCAGCGTTGCTGAATTGTTCTTTCGCGAGATTATTCGTTTACATGGTGTTCCACATACAATAGTCTCAGATCGCGATGCTAAGTTCCTAAGTCATTTTTGGAGATCTCTTTGGAATAAACTCGGAACTAAATTGCTTTTCAGCACCACTTGTCACCCACAAACAGATGGGCAAACTGAGGTTGTGAACAGAACCTTATCTACCATGCTTAGGGCTGTGTTAGACAAGAATCTGAAACTTTGGGAGGATTGTTTGCCCCATGTCGAGTTTGCTTACAATCGTGCTACACATTCCACCACGAAAATGTGCCCTTTTCAGGTTGTCTATGGTTACATTCCACGGGCGCCAATTGACTTGCTGTCCTTTGACCCTTTGGACGCCCCACATGTCGATGCTGTTGCACGTGTTAAACAAATGTTGGACATCCATGAGCAAACACAGCAGAACATTGCGCACACTAATGCTAAAAATCAGGCTGTTGGTAGTAAAGGACATAAACTTGTTACTTTTGAACCTGGTGACTTGGTTTGGTTGCATTTGCGCAAGGATCGCTTTCCTAGTTTGCGCAGGTCTAAGCTGATGCCCCGTGCTGCTGGTCCCCTCAAGGTGTTAAAGAAAATCAATGATAATGCTTATATACTTGACCTGCCTGCAGACTATGGTGTTTCCTCTAGTTTTAATGTTGCAGATTTGAAACCATATGCGGGCGAGGCTGAGGAGCTGCCGTCGAGGACGACTTCGATTCAAGAAGGGGAGGATGATGAGGACATCAACCCCGACACGGGAATGGCTACTCCAACTGAACCAGCACAGGCGCCACCAGGACCACTTACTCGAGCTGTGCACGTGAATTAAACTTCGTGATGATTTTGAAGAATGAAGGACCAGAAGTTTCCTAAGTGCATGCGCCATCTATGCTCATGATGAACCTGCCCAGAATAATGTCTAGGTGCTGCGCCACCTATGTGTTTTTAGTTTTGTCAAGAAATAACCAGGAAGGTGCTGCGCCATCTAAATCAGGAAAGGGGATCAAGGAGATGGTGTGTGGCTGTTTGGGCGCCTATTCCCTGCCTTGTGGGCAGGCTGGGCGTCCTCCTTCCTCCCTCTTCCCCCTATTTAGCCAGGGGCTGCGCCCCCTCTTTGGCTTGGGTTTTGTTTTGCTTAAGTTAGCCATCGCTACTTCCGAAGCTTCGTCTTCGTGTAATTCAGAACCCCACCTTCGAGTAATATTCAGGGTTGCTCGCCTCAGATTCTTGCTTGTTCTTCGATTGCCAGCAGGAATTGATCTTCGTGATCAGGTTGATCTAGCACCAGCAAGGTCAATAACCATCGGGAGTTGGTTCAGCGATTGCTAAGGTGCCACGGACTTGTTCGTCGTAGTCGGATCGCGAGGGTCGACACCCACCAAATCGTAGTTATCCTCCACTCACCGAAGGATCGGGCACTCCAGCTCTATCACCTATCTTGCACCGATGCTAGTACCACCTCCAAACGGACCAAAACAACACGACCCACGTCACCTAGGAGTTCCATCGAGTGCGTCCAAAATGATTTTCCAAGCCTATGGTACGTTCGGCGCCAACCGTGCACCCATCTTGCGTCAAGATTAGCATCATCTCCAAACGCCAGAAATGAGCTTCCACTTGAGCCTGTTCACCTAGGGGTACCATCGGGTGCGTCCAAAACGATTTCTGACCCTATGTTTGGTGCAAACCATGTACCTATCTTGCACCAACACTAACACCATCTCTAAACAGAGCTAAACAAGAATCCACCTGACCCACGTCACCTAGGAGTTCCATTGGGTGCGTCCAAAATGATTTCTGAGCGTATGGAACGTTCGGCGCAAACCGTGCACCCACCTTGCGTCAATATTACCACTATCTCCAAACCGACCTAACGAGCTTTCAATTGAGCCTCGTCACCTAGTAGTACCATCGGGTGCGTCCAAATTCATTCCCGAGCCTATGATTCGTTTGGTGCAAACCGTGCACCTATCTTGCACCGACGCTAACACCGTCTCCAAATGGACCGAAACAAGATTCCACATGACCCACGTCACCTAGGAGTTCCATCGGGTGCGTCCAAAATGATTTCTGAGCCCATGGTACGTTCGGCGCAAACCGTGCACCCATCTTGCGTCAATATTACCACTATCTCCAAACGGACCGAAACGAGCTTTCAGTTGAGCCTCGTCACCTAGCAGTACCATCGGGTGTTTCCAAAACGATTCATGAGCCTATGGTACGGTTAGCATAAACCGTGCACCTATCTTGCACTGACACTAACACTGTCTCCAAATGGACCGAAACAAGATTCGACATGACGCATGTAACCTAGGAGTACCATCGGAAGCGTGCAAAACGATTTCTGAACCTATGGTACAATTGGTGCAAACCGTGCACCTATCTTGCACCGATGCTAGTACCACCTCCAAACGGACCAGAACAAGATTCCACACGACCCATGTCACCTAGGAGTTCCATCGAGTGCAGCCAAAATGAGTTTCCGAGCCTCTGGTACGTTCGGCGCCAACCGTGCAGCCATCTTGCGTCAAGATTATCATCATCTCCAAACGCCCGAAATGAGCTTCCACTTGAGCCTCTTCACCTAGGAGTACCATCGGGTGCGTCCAAAACGATTTCTGACCCTATGGTACATTTGGTGCAAACCGTGCATCTATCTTGCACCGACACTAACACCGTCTCTAAACGGAGCAAAACAAGATTCCACCTGACCCACGTCACCTAGGTGTTCCATCGGGTGCGTCCAAAATGATTTCCGAGCCTATGGAACGTTCGGCGCAAACCGTGCACCCACCCTGCGTCTATATTACCACTATCTCCAAGCCGACCGAAACGAGATTTCAGTTGAGCCTCGTCACCTAGTAGTACCATCGGGTGCGTCCAAAACGACTCCTGAGCCTATTGTATGTTTGGCGCAAACCGTGCACCTATCTTGCACCGACGCTAACACCGTCTCCAAATGGACCGAAACAAGATTCCACATGACCCACGTCACCTAGGAGTTCCATCAGGTGCGTCCAAAATGATTTCTGAGCCCATGGTACGTTCGGCGCAAACCGTGCACCCATCTTGCGTCAATATTACCACTATCTCCAAACGGACTGAAACGAGCTTTCATTTGAGCCTCGTCACCTAGCAGTACCATTGGGTGTTTCCAAAACGATTCATGAGCCTATGGTACGGTTAGCATAAACCGTGCACCTATCTTGCACTGACACTAACACTGTCTCCAAATGGACCGAAACAAGATTCGACATGACGCACGTAACCTAGGAGTACCATCGGAAGCGTGCAAAACGATTTCTGAACCTATGGTACAATTGGTGCAAACCGTGCACCTATCTTGCACCGATGCTAGTACCACCTCCAAACGGACCAGAACAAGATTCCACACGACCCACGTCACCTAGGAGTTCCATCGAGTGCATCCAAAATGATTTTCCGAGCCTATGGTACGTTCGGCGCCAACCGTGCAGCCATCTTGCGTCAAGATTATCATCATCTCCAAACGCCCGAAATGAGCTTCCACTTGAGCCTCTTCACCTAGGAGTACCATCGGGTGCGTCCAAAACGATTTCTGACCCTATGGTACATTTGGTGCAAACCATGCACCTATCTTGCACCGACACTAACACCGTCTCCGAACGGACCGAAACAAGATTCGACATGACCCACGTAACCTAGCATACCATCGGGAGCGTCCAAAACGATTTCTGACCATATGGTACATTTGGTTCAAACCGTGCACCTATCTTGCACCGACGCTAACACCGTCTCCGAACGGACCAAAACAAGATTCCACACGACCCACATCGCCTAGGAGTTCCATCGGGTGCGTCCAAAATGATTTCCGAGCCTATGGTACGTTCTGCACAAACCGTGCACACATCTTGCATCAATATTACCACTATCTCCAAACGAACCGAAATGACCTTTCCGTTGAGCGTCGTCACCTAGCAGTACCATCGGGTGCGTCCAAAACGATTCCTGAGCCTATGGTACGGTTAGCGTAAACCGTGCACCTATCTTGCACCGACACTAACACTGTCTCCAAATGGACCGAAACAAGATTCGACATGACCCACGTAACCTAGGAGTACCATCGGAAGCGTGCAAAACGATTTCTGAACCTATGGTACAATTGGAGCAAACCGTGCACCTATCTTGCACCGATGCTAGTACCACCTCCAAACGGACCAGAACAAGATTCCACACGACCCATGTCACCTAGGAGTTCCATCGAGTGCAGCCAAAATGAGTTTCCGAGCCTCTGGTACGTTCGGCGCCAACCGTGCAGCCATCTTGCGTCAAGATTATCATCATCTCCAAACGCCCGAAATGAGCTTCCACTTGAGCCTCTTCACCTAGGAGTACCATCGGGTGCGTCCAAAATGATTTCTGACCCTATGGTACATTTGGTGCAAACCATGCACCTATCTTGCACCGACACTAACACCGTCTCCGAACGGACCGAAACAAGATTCGACATGACCCACGTAACCTAGCATACCATCGGGAGCGTCCAAAACGATTTCTGACCATATGGTACATTTGGTTCAAACCGTGTACCTATCTTGCACCGACGCTTACACCGTCTCCGAACGGACCAAAACAAGATTCCACACGACCCACATCGCCTAGGAGTTCCATCGGGTGCGTCCAAAATGATTTCCGAGCCTATGGTACGTTCTGCACAAACCGTGCACACATCTTGCATCAATATTACCACTATCTCCAAACGAACCGAAATGACCTTTCCGTTGAGCGTCGTCACCTAGCAGTACCATCGGGTGCGTCCAAAACGATTCCTGAGCCTTTGGTACGGTTAGCATAAACCGTGCACCTATCTTGCACCGACACTAACACTGTCTCCAAATGGACCGAAACAAGATTCGACATGACCCACGTAACCTAGGAGTACCATCGGAAGCGTGCAAAACGATTTCTGAACCTATGGTACAATTGGTGGAAACCGTGCACGTATCTTGCACCGATGCTAGTACCACCTCCAAACGGACCAAAACAATATTCCATACGACCCACATCACCTAGGAGTTCCATCGAGTGCGTCCAAAATGATTTTCCGAGCCTATGGTACGTTCGGCGCCAACCGTGCACCCATCTCGCGTCAAGAATAGGATCATCTCCACATGCCAGAAATGAGCTTCCACTTGAGCCTCTTCACCAAGGAGTACCATCGGGTGCGTCCAAAACGATTTCTGACCCTTTGGTACATTTGGTGCAAACCGTGCACCTATCTTGCACCGACACTAACACCGTCTCTAAACAAACCAAAACAAGATTCCACCTGACCCATGTCACCTAGGAGTTCCATCGGGTGCGTCCAAAATGATCTCCGAGCCTATGGAACGTTCGGCGCAAACCGTGCACCCACCTTGCGTCAATATTACCACTATCTCCAAACCGACCGAAACGAGCTTTCAGTTGAGCCTCGTCACCTAGTAGTACCATCGGGTGCGTCCAAATTGATTCCTGAGCCTATGGTACGTTTGGCGCAAACCGTGCACCTATCTTGCACCGACGCTAACACCGTCTCCAAATGGACCGAAACAGGATTCGACATGACCCACGTAACCTAGGATACCATCGGGAGTATCCAAAACAATTTCTGACCATATGGTACATTTGGTTCAAACCGTGCACCTATCTTGCACCTACGCTAACACCGTCTCCGAATGGACCAAAACAAGATTCCACATGACCACGTCGCCTAGGAGTTCCATCGGGTGCGTCCAAAATGATTTCCGAGCCTATGGTACGTTCTGCGCAAACCGTGCACCCATCTTGCGTCAATATTACCACTATCTCCAAACGGACCGAAACGAGCTTTTAGTTGAGCCTCGTCACCTAGCAGTACCATCGGGTGCGTCCAAAACGATTCCTGAGCCTATGGTACGGTTAGCGTAGACCGTGCACCTATCTTGCACCGACACTAACACTATCTCCAAATGGACCGAAACAAGATTTGACATGACCCACGTAACCTAGGATACCATCGGGAGCGTCCAAAACGATTTCTGACCATATGGTACATTTGGTTCAAACCATGCACCTATCTTGCACCGACGCTAACAACGTCTCCGAATAGACCAAAACAAGATTCCACATGACCCACGTCGCCTATGGGTTCCATAGGGTGCGTCCAAAACGATTTCTGAGCCTATGGTACATTCGGCGCAAACCGTGCACCCATCTTGCGTCAATATTACTACTATCTCCAAACGGACCGAAACGAGCTTTCAGTTGAGCCTCGTCACCTAGCAGTACCATCGGGTGCGTCCAAAACGATTCCTGAGCCTATGGTACGGTTAGCGTAAACCGTGCACCTATCGTGCACCAACAGTAACACTGTCTCCAAATGGACTGAAACAAGATTCGACATGACCCACGTAACCTAGGAGTACCATCGGGAGCGTCCAAAACGATTTCTGACCCTATGGTACAATTGGTCCAAACCATGCAACTATCTTGCACCGATGCCAGTACCACCTCCAAACGGACCAAAACAAGATTCCACACGACCCACATCACCTAGGAGTTCCATCGAGTGCGTCCAAAATGATTTTCCGAGCCTATTGTACGTTTGGCGCCAACCGTGCACCCATCTCGCGTCAAGATTAGCATCATCTCCAAACGCCAGAAATGAGCTTCCACTTGAGCCTCTTCACCTAAGAGTAGCATCAGGTGCGTCCAAAACGATTTCTGACCCATCGATACATTTGGTGCAAACCGTGCACCTATCTTGCACCGACACTAATACCGTCTCTAAACGGACCAAAACAAGATTCCACCCGACCCACGTCACCTAGGAGTTCCATCGGGTGCGTCCAAAATGATTTCCGAGCCTATGGAACGTTCGGCACAATCCTTGCACCCACCTTGCGTCAATATTACCACTATCTCCAAACCGACCGAAACGAGCTTTCTGTTGAGCCTCGTCACCTAGTAGTACCGTCGTGTGCGTCCAAAATGATTCCTGAGCCTATGGTACGTTTGGCACAAACCGTGCACCTATCTTGCACCGACGCTAACACTGTCTCCAAATGGACCGAAACAAGATTCAACATGACCCACGTAACCTAGGATACCATCGGGATCTTCCAAAACGATTTCTCACCCTATGGTACATTTGGTTCAAACCGTGCACCTCTCTTGCACCGACGCTAACACCGTCTCCAAATGGACCAAAACAAGATTCCACATGTCCTATGTCACCTAGGAGTTCCATCGGGTGCGTCCAAAATGATTTATGAGCCTATGGTACGTTCGGCGCAAACCGTGCACCCATCTTGCGTCAATATTACCACTATCTCCAAACGGACCGAAACAAGCTTTCAGTTGAGCCTCGTCACCTAGCAGTACCATCGGGTGCGTCCAAAATGATTTCTGAGCCCATGGTACGTTCGGCGCAAACCGTGCACCCATCTTGCGTCAATATTACCACTATCTCCAAACGGACCAAAACGAGCACTCAGTTGAGCCTCGTCACCTAGCAGTACCATCGGGTGTGTCCAAAACGATTCATGAGCCTATGGTACGGTTAGCATAAACCGTGCACCTATCTTGCACTGACACTAACACTGTCTCCAAATGGACCGAAACAAGATTCGACATGACGCACGTAACCTAGTAGTACCATCTGAATCATGCAAAACGATTTCTGAACCTATGGTACAATTGGTGCAAACCGTGCACCTATCTTGCACCGATGCTAGTACCACCTCCAAACGGACCAGAGCAAGATTCCACACGACCCATGTCACCTACGAGTTCCATCGAGTGCGTCCAAAATGATTTTCCGAGCCTATGGTACATTCGGCGCCAACCGTGCAGCCATCTTGCGTCAAGATTATCATCATCTCCAAACGCCTGAAATGAGCTTCCACTTGAGCCTCTTCACCTAAGAGTACCATCGGGTGCGTCCAAAACGATTTATGACCCTATGGTTCATTTGGTGCAAACCATGCACCTATCTTGCACCGACACTAACACCAGCTCCGAACGGACCTAAACAAGATTCGACATGACCCACGTAACCTAGCATACCATCGGGAGCATCCAAAACGATTTCTGACCATATGGTACATTTGGTTAAAACCGTGCACCTATCTTGCACCGACGCTAACACTGTCTCCGAACGGACCAAGACAAGATTCCACACGACCCACATCGCCTAGGAGTTCTATCGGGTGCGTCCAAAATGATTTCCGAGCCTATGGTACGTTCTGCACAAACCGTGCACCCATCTTGCATCAATATTACCACTATCTCCAAACGAACCGAAACGACCTTTCCGTTGAGCCTCGTCACCTAGCAGTACCATCGGGTGCGTCCAAAACGATTCCTGAGCCTTTGGTACGGTTAGCGTAAATCGTGCACCTATCTTGCACCGACACTAACACTGTCTCCAAATGGACCGAAACAAGATTCGACATGACCCACGTAACCTAGGAGTACCATTGGAAGCGTGCAAAATGATTTCTGAACCTATGGTACAATTGGTGGAAACCGTGCACGTATCTTGCACCGATGCTAGTACCACCTCCAAACGGACCAAAACAATATTCCATACGACCCACGTCACCTAGGAGTTCCATCGAGTGCGTCCAAAATGATTTTCCGAGCCTATGGTACGTTCGGCGCCAACCGTGCACCCATCTCGCGTCAAGAATAGGATCATCTCCACACGCCAGAAATGAGCTTCCACTTGAGCCTCTTCACCTAGGAGTACCATCGGGTGCGTCCAAAACGATTTCTGACCCTATGGTACATTTGGTGCAAACCGTGCACCTATCTTGCACCGACACTAACACCGTCTCTAAACAGACCAAAACAAGATTCCACCTGACCCATGTCACCTAGGAGTTCCATCGGGTGCGTCCAAAATGATTTCCGAGCCTATGGAACGTTCGGCGCAAACCGTGCACCCACCTTGCGTCAATATTACCACTATCTCCAAACCGACCGAAACGAGCTTTCAGTTGAGCCTCGTCACCTAGTAGTACCATCGGGTGCGTCCAAATTGATTCCTGAGCCTATGGTACGTTTGGCGCAAACCGTGCACCTATCTTGCACCGACGCTAACACCGTCTCCAAATGGACCGAAACAAGATTCGACATGACCCCGTAACCTAGCATACCATCGGAGGCGTCCAAAACAATTTCTGACCATATGGTACATTTGGTTCAAACCGTGCACCTATCTTGCACCCACGCTAACACCGTCACCGTCTCGAATGGACCAAAACAAGATTCCACATGACCCACGTCGCCTAGGAGTTCCATCGGGTGCGTCCAAAATGATTTCCGAGCCTATGGTACGTTCGGCGCAAACCGTGCACCCATCTTGCGTCAATATTACCACTATCTCCAAATGGACCGAAACGAGCTTTCAGTTGAGCCTCGTCACCTAGCAGTACCATCGGGTGCGTCCAAAACGATTCCTGAGCCTATGGTACGGTTAGCGTAAATCGTGCACCTATCTTGCACCGACACTAACACTGTCTCCAAATGGACCGAAACAAGATTCGACATGACCCACGTAACCTAGGGAGTACCATCGGAGCGTGCAAAAGCGATTTCTGAACCTATGGTACAATTGTTGCAAACCGTGCACCTATCTTGCACCGATGCTAGTACCACCTCCAAACGGACCAAACAAGACACACGACCCACATCACCTAGGAGTTCCATCGAAGTGCGTCCAAAATGATTTTCCGAGCCTATGGTACGTTCGGGCGCCAAACCGTGCACCCATCTTGCGTCAAGATTAGCATCATCTCCAAACGCCAGAAATGAGCTTCCACTTGAGCCTCTTCACCTAGGAGTACCATCGGGTGCGTCCAAAACGATTTCTGACCCTATGGTTTACATTTGCAAACCATGCACCTATCTTGCACCAACACTAACACCATCTCTAAATGGAGCTAAACAAGATTCCACCTGACCCACGTCACCTAGGAGTTCCATCGGGTGCGTCCAAAATGATTTCGAGCCTATGGAACGTTGGGCGCAAAACCGTGCACCCACCTTGCGTCAATATTACCACTATCTCCAAACCGACCAAAACGAGCTTTCAATTGAGCCTCGTCACCTAGTAGTACCATCGGGTGTGCGTCAAAATTGATTCTGAGCCTATGGTATGCGTTTGGTGCAAACCGTGCACCTATCGTGCACCGACACTAACACCGTCTCCAAATGGACCGAAACAAGATTCGACATGACCCACGTAACCTAGGATACCATCGGGGGCGTCCAAAACGATTTCTGACCATATGGTACATTTGGTTCAAAAACGTGCACCTATCTTGCACCGACGCTAACACCACCTCCGAACGGACCAAAACAAGATTCCACATGACCCACATCGCCTAGGAGTTCCATCAGGTGCGTCCAAAATGATTTCCGAGCCTATGGTACGTTCGCACAAACCGTGCACCCATCTTGCGTCAATATTACCACTATCTCCAAACGGACCGAAACGAGCTTTTCAGTTGAGCCTCGTCACCTAGCAGTACCATCGGGTGCGTCCAAAACGATTCCTGAGCCTATGGTACGGTTAGCGTAAACCGTGCACCTATCTTGCACCGACACTAACATTGTCTCCAAATGGACCGAAACAAGATTCGACATGACCCACGTAACCTAGGAGTACCATCGGAGCGTGCAAAAGCGATTTCTGAACCTATGGTACAATTGGTGCAAACCGTGCACCTATCTTGCACCGATGCTAGTACCACCTCCAAAGCGGACCAAAACAAGATTCCACACGACCCACATCACCTAGGAGTTCCATCGAGTGCGTCCAAAATGATTTTCCGAGCCTATGGTACGTTCGGCGCCAACCGTGCACCCATCTTGCGTCAAGATTAGCATCATCTCCAAACGCCCGAAATGAGCTTCCACTTGAGCCTCTTCACCTAGGAGTACCATCGGGTGCGTCCAAAATGATTTCTGACCCTATGGTACATTTGGTGCAAACCGTGCACCTATCTTGCACCGACACTAACACCGTCTTTAAACGTAGCAAAACAAGATTCCACCTGACCCACGTCACCTAGGTGTTCCATCGGGTGCGTCCAAAATGATTTCCGAGCCTATGGAACGTTCGGCGCAAACCGTGCACCCACCCTGCGTCAATATTACCACTATCTCCAAACCGACCGAAACAAGCTTTCAGTTGAGCCTCGTCACCTAGTAGTACCATCGGGTGCGTCCAAAACGATTCCTGAGCCTATGGTATCGTTTGGCGCAAACCGTGCACCTATCTTGCACCGACGCTAACACCATCTCCAAATGGACCGAAACAAGATTCCACATGACCCACGTCACCTAGGAGTTCCATCGGGTGCGTCCAAAATGATTTCTGAGCCCTATGGTACGCGTTTGCAAACCGTGCACCCATCTTGCATCAATATTACCACTATCTCCAAACGGACCAAAACAAGCTTTCAGTTGAGCCTTCGTCACCTAGCAGTACCATCGGGTGCGTCCAAAAGCGATTCATGAGCCTATGGTGCGGTTAGCATAAACCGTGCACCTATCTTGCGCGACACTAACATCATCTCCAAATGGACCGAAACAAGATTCGACATGAGCCACGTAACCTAGGAGTACCATCGGAAGCGTCCAAAATGATTTCTGAACCTATGGTACAATTGGTGCAAACCGTGCACCTATCTTGCACCGATGCTAGTACCACCTCCAAACGGACCAAAACAAGATTCCACACGACCCACGTCACCTAGGAGTTCCATCGAGTGCATCCAAAATGATTTTCCGAGCCTATGGTACATTTGGCGCCAATCGTGCACCCATCTTGCGTCAAGATTATCATCATCTCCAAATGCCCGAAATGAGCTTCCACTTGAGCCTCTTCACCTAGGAGTACCATCGGGTGCGTCCAAAATGATTTCTGACCCTATGGTACATTTGGTGCAAACCGTGCACCTATCTTGCACCGACACTAACCACCATCTCTAAACGGACCAAAACAAGATTCCACCTGACCCACGTCACCTAGGTGTTCCATCGGGTGCGTCCAAAATGATTTCCGAGCCTATGGAACGTTCGGCGCAAACCGTGCACCCATCTTGCGTCAATATTACCACTATCTCCAAACGGACGAAACGAGCTTTCAGTTGAGGCCCACGTCACCTAGTAGTACCATCGGGTGCGTCCAAAACGATTCTGAGCCTATGGTATGTTTGGCGCAAACCGTGCACCTATCTTGCACCGACGCTAACACCGTCTCCAAATGGACCAAAACAAGATTCCACATGACCCACGTCACCTAGGAGTTCCATCGGGTGCGTCCAAAATGATTTCTGAGCCTATGGTACGTTCGGCGCAAACCGTGCACCCATCTTGCGTCAATATTACCACTATCTCCAAACGGACCGAAACGAGCTTTCAGTTGAGCCTCGTCACCTAGCAGTACCATCGGGTGCGTCCAAAACGATTCCTGAGCCTATGGTACGGTTAGCGTAAACCGTGCACCTATCTTGCACCGACACTAACACTGTCTCCAAATGGACCGAAACAAGATTCGACATGACCCACGTAACCTAGGAGTACCATCGGGAGCGTCCAAAACGATTTCTGACCCTATGGTACAATTGGTGCAAACCGTGCAACTATCTTGCACCGATGCTAGTACCACCTCCAAACGGACCAAAACAAGATTCCACACGACCCACGTCACCTAGGAGTTCCATCGAGTGCGTCCAAAATGATTTTCCGAGCCTATGGTACGTTCGGCGCCAACCGTGCACCCATCTTGCGTCAAGATTAGCATCATCTCCAAACGCCAGAAATGAGCTTCCACTTGAGCCTCTTCACCTAGGAGTACCATCGGGTGCGTCCAAAATGATTTCTGACCCTATGGTACATTTGGTGCAAACCGTGCACCTATCTTGCACCGACACTAACACCGTCTCTAAACGGACCAAAACAAGATTCCACCCGACCCACGTCACCTAGGAGTTCCATCGGGTGCGTCCAAAATGATTTCCGAGCCTATGGAACGTTCGGCGCAAACCATGCACCCACCTTGCGTCAATATTACCACTATCTCCAAACCGACCGAAACGAGCTTTCAGTTGAGCCTCGTCACCTAGTAGTACCATCGGGTGCGTCCAAAATGATTCCTGAGCCTATGGTACGTTTGGCGCAAACCGTGCACCTATCTTGCACCGACGCTAACACCGTCTCCAAATGGACCGAAACAAGATTCGACATGACCCACGTAACCTAGGATACCATCGGGAGCGTCCAAAACGATTTCTGACCATATGGTACATTTGGTTCAAACCGTGCACCTATCTTGCACCGACGCTAACACCGTCTCCAAATGGACCAAAACAAGATTCCACATGACCCACGTCGCCTAGGAGTTCCATCGGGTGCGTCCAAAATGATTTCCGAGCCTATGGTACGTTCGGCGCAAACCGTGCACCCATCTTGCGTCAATATTACCACTATCTCCAAACGGACCGAAACGAGCTTTCAGTTGAGCCTCGTCACCTAGCAGTACCATCGGGTGCGTCCAAAACGATTCCTGAGCCTATGGTACGGTTAGCGTAAATCGTGCACCTATCTTGCACCGACACTAACTCTGTCTCCAAATGGACCGAAACAAGATTCGACATGACCCACGTAACCTGGGAGTACAATCGGATGCGTGCAAAACGATTTCTGAACCTATGGTACAATTGGTGCAAACCGTGCAACTATCTTGCACCGATGCTAGTACCACCTCCAAACGGACCAAAACAAGATTCCACACGACCCACGTCACCTAGGAGTTCCATCGAGTGCGTCCAAAATGATTTTCCGAGCCTATGGTACGTTCGGCGCCAACCGTGCACCCATCTTGCGTCAAGATTAGCATCATCTCCAAACGCCCGAAATGAGCTTCCACTTGAGCCTCTTCACCTAGGAGTACCATCGGGTGCGTCCAAAACGATTTCTGACCCTATGGTACATTTGGTGCAAACCATGCACCTATCTTGCACCGACACTAACACCGTCTCTAAACGGAGCAAAACAAGATTCCACCTGACCCACGTCACCTAGGAGTTCCATCGGGTGCGTCCAAAATGATTTCTGAGCCTATGGAACGTTCGGCGCAAACCGTGCACCCACCTTGCGTCAATATTACCACTATCTCCAAACCGACCGAAACGAGCTTTCAATTGAGCCTCGTCACCTAGTAGTACCATCGGTGCGTCCAAATTGATTCCTGAGCCTATGGTACGTTTGGTGCAAACCGTGCACCTATCTTGCACCGACGCTAACACCGTCTCCAAATGGACCGAAACAAGATTTGACATGACCCACGTAACCTAGGGATACCATCGGGAGCGTCCAAAATGATTTTACGACCATATGGTACATTTGGTTCAAACCGTGCACCTATCTTGCACCGACGCTAACACCGTCTCCGAATGGACCAAAACAAGATTCCACATGACCCACGTCGCCTAGGAGTTCCATCGGGTGCGTCCAAAATGATTTCCGAGCCTATGGTACGTTCGGCGCAAACCGTGCACCCATCTTGCGTCAATATTACCACTATCTCCAAACGGACCGAAACGAGCTTTCAGTTGAGCCTCGTCACCTAGCAGTACCATCGGGTGCGTCCAAAACGATTCCTGAGCCTATGGTACGGTTAGCGTAAACCGTGCACCTATCTTGCACCGACACTAACACTGTCTCCAAATGGACCGAAACAAGATTCGACATGACCCACGTAACCTAGGAGTACCATCGGAAGCGTGCAAAACGATTTCTGAACCTATGGTACAATTGGTGCAAACCGTGCACCTATCTTGCACCGATGCTAGTACCACCTCCAAACGGACCAAAACAAGATTCCACACGACCCACGTCACCTAGGAGTTCCATCGAGTGCGTCCAAAATGATTTTCCGAGCCTATGGTACGTTCGGCGCCAACCGTGCACCCATCTTGCGTCAAGATTAGCATCATCTCCAAACGCCCGAAATGAGCTTCCACTTGAGCCTCTTCACCTAGGAGTACCATCGGGTGCGTCCAAAATGATTTCTGACCCTATGGTACATTTGGTGCAAACCATGCACCTATCTTGCACCGACACTAACACCGTCTCTAAACGGAGCAAAACAAGATTCCACCTGACCCACGTCACCTAGGAGTTCCATCGGGTGCGTCCAAAATGATTTCTGAGCCTATGGAACGTTCGGCGCAAACCGTGCACCCACCTTGCGTCAATATTACCACTATCTCCAAACCGACCAAAACGAGCTTTCAATTGAGCCTCGTCACCTAGTAGTACCATCGGGTGCGTCCAAATTGATTCCTGAGCCTATGGTACGTTTGGTGCAAACCGTGCACCTATCTTGCACCGACGCTAACACCGTCTCCAAATGGACCGAAACAAGATTCGACATGACCCACGTAACCTAGGATACCATCGGGAGCGTCCAAAATGATTTCTGACCATATGGTACATTTGGTTCAAACCGTGCACCTATCTTGCACCGACGCTAACACCGTCTCCGAACGGACCAAAACAAGATTCCACATGACCCACATCGCCTAGGAGTTCCATCGGGAGGTGCGTCCAAAATGATTTCCGAGCCTATGGTACGTTGGCGCCAAACCGTGCACCCATCTTGCGTCAAATTATTAGCATCATCTCCAAGCGGACCGAAATGAGCTTCCACTTGAGCCTCTTCACCTAGGAGTACCATCGGGGTGCGTCCAAAACGATTTCTGAGCCTATGGTTCATTTGGTGCAAACCGTGCACCTATCTTGCACCGACACTAACACCGTCTCCAAATGGACCCAAACAAGATTCCACCTGACCCACGTCACCTAGGAGTTCCATCGGTGCGTCCAAAATGATTTTCGAGCCTATGGTACGTTTGGCGCAAACCGTGCACCCATCTTGCGTCAATATTACCACTATCTCCAAACGGACCAAAACAAGATTCCAGTTGAGCCCGTCACCTAGTAGTACCATCGGGTGCGTCCAAAATGATTCTCTGAGCCTATGGTACGTTTGGCGCAAAAACCGTGCACCTATCTTGCACCGACACTAACACCGTCTCCAAATGGACCGAAACAAGATTCGACATGACCCACGTAACCTAGGATACCATCGGGAGCGTCCAAAACGATTTCTGACCATATGGTACATTTGGTTCAAACCGTGCACCTATCTTGCACCGACGACACTAACACCGTCTCTAAACGGACCAAAACAAGATTCCACATGACCCACGTCACCTAGGAGTTCCATCGAGTGCGTCCAAAATGATTTTCGAGCCTATGGTACGTTTCTGGCGCAAACGTGTGCACCCATCTTGCGTCAATATTACCACTA
Source organism: Miscanthus lutarioriparius (assembly GCA_904845875.1). Lineage (NCBI taxonomy): Eukaryota > Viridiplantae > Streptophyta > Magnoliopsida > Poales > Poaceae > Miscanthus > Miscanthus lutarioriparius. The sequence goes on from CAJGYO010000731.1 coordinate 45,605, forward strand.
TCTCCAAACCGACCGAAATGAGCTTTCAATTGAGCCTCGTCACCTAGTAGTACCATCGGGTGCGTCCAAAATGATTCCTGAGCCTATGGTACGTTTGGTGCAAACCGTGCACCTATCTTGCACCGACGCTAACACCGTCTCCAAATGGACCGAAACAAGATTCGACATGACCCACGTAACCTAGGGATACCATCCGGGGCGTCCAAAAGCGATTTCTGACCATATGGTACATTTGGTTCAAACCGTACACCTATCTTGCACCGACGCTAACACCGTCTCCAAACGGACCAAAACAAGATTCCACATGACCCACATCACCTAGGAGTTCCATCGGTGCGTCCAAAATGATTTCGAGCCTATGGTACGTTTCGGCGCAAACCGTGCACCCATCTTTGCGTCAATATTACCACTATCTCCAAACGGACCGAAACGAGCTTTCAGTTGAGCCTCGTCACCTAGCAGTACCATCGGGTGCGTCCAAAGCGATTCTGAGCCTATGGTACATTTGGTGTAAACCGTTGCACCTATCTTGCACCGACACTAACACTGTCTCCAAATGGACCGAAACAAGATTCGACATGACCCACGTAACCTAGGAGTACCATCGGAAGCGTGCAAAATGATTTCTGAACCTATGGTACAATTGGTGCAAACCGTGCACCTATCTTGCACCGATGCTAGTACCACCTCCAAACGGACCAAAACAAGATTCCACATGACCCACGTCACCTAGGAGTTCCATCGAGTGCGTCCAAAATGATTTTTTCCGAGCCTATGGTACGTTTGGCGCAAACCGTACGTGCACCCATCTTGCGTCAAGATTAGCATCATCTCCAAACGCCGAAATGAGCTTCCACTTGAGCCTCTTCACCCTAGGAGTACCATCGGGGGTGCGTCCAAAACGATTTCTGACCCTATGGTACATTTGGTGCAAACCATGTGCACCTATCTTGCACCGACACTAACACCATCTCTAAATGGAGCAAAACAAGATTCCACATGACCCACGTCGCCTAGGAGTTCCATCGGGTGCGTCCAAAATGATTTCCGAGCCTATGGTACGTTCGGCGCAAACCGTGCACCCATCTTGCGTCAATATTACCACTATCTCCAAACGGACCGAAACGAGCTTTCAGTTGAGCCTCGTCAGCTAGCAGTACCATCGGGTGCGTCCAAAACGATTCCTGAGCCTATGGTACGGTTAGCGTAAACCGTGCACCTATCTTGCACCGACATTAACACTGTCTCCAAATGGACCGAAACAAGATTCGACATGACCCACGTAACCTAGGAGTACCATCGGAAGCGTGCAAAACAATTTCTGAACCTATGGTACAACTGGTGCAAACCGTGCACCTATCTTGCCCCGATGCTAGTACCACCTCCAAACGGACCAAAACAAGATTCCACACGACCCACGTCCCCTAGGAGTTCCATCGAGTGCATCCAAAATGATTTTCCAGGCCTATGGTACGTTCGGCGCCAACCGTGCACCCATCTTGCATCAAGATTAGCATCATCTCCAAACGCCAGAAAATGAGCTTCCACTTGAGCCTCTTCACCTAGGAGTACCATCGGGTGCGTCCAAAACGATTTCTGACCCAATGGTACATTTGGTGCAAACCATGCACCTATCTTGCACCGACACTAACACCGTCTCTAAATGGAGCAAAACAAGATTCCACCTGACCCACGTCACCTAGGAGTTCCATCGGGTGCGTCCAAAATGATTTTCTGAGCCTATGGAACGTTCGGCGTAAACCGTGCACCCACCTTGCGTCAATATTACCACTATCTCCAAACCGACCGAAACGAGCTTTCAATTGAGCCTCGTCACCTAGTAGTACCATCGGGTGCGTCCAAATTGATTCCTGAGCCTATGGTACGTTTGGTGCAAACCGTGGACCTATATTGCACCGACGCTAACGCCGTCTCCAAATGGACCGAAACAAGATTCGACATAACCCACATAACCTAGGATACCATCGGGAGCGTCCACAACGATTTCTGACCATATGGTATATTTGGTTCAAACCGTGCACCTATCTTGCACCGACGCTAACACCGTCTCCGAACGGACCAAAACAAGATTCCACATGACCCACGTCACCTAGGAGTTCCATCGGGTGCGTCCAAAATGATTTCTGAGCCTATGGAACGTTCGGCGTAAACCGTGCACCCACCTTGCGTCAATATTACCACTATCTCCAAACCGACCGAAACGAGCTTTCAGTTGAGCCTCATCACCTAGTAGTACCATCGTGTGCGTCCAAAATGATTCCTGAACCTATGGTACGTTTGGCGCAAACCGTGCACCTATCTTGCACCGACGCTAACACCGTCTCCAAATGGACCGAAACAAGATTCGACATGACCCACGTAACCTAGGATACCATCGGGAGCGTCCAAAACGATTTTCTGACCATATGGTACATTTGGTTCAAACCGTACACCTATCTTGCACCGACGCTAGTACACCGTCTCTCCGAACGGACCAAAACAAGATTCCACATGACCCACGTCGCCTAGGAGTTCCATCGGGTGCGTCCAAAATGATTTCCGAGCCTATGGTACGTTTGGCGCAAACCGTGCACCCATCTTGCGTCAATATTACCACTATCTCCAAACGGACCGAAACGAGCTTTCAGTTGAGCCTCGTCACCTAGCAGTACCATCGGGTGCGTCCAAAACGATTCCTGAGCCTATGGTACGGTTAGCGTAAACCGTGCACCTATCTTGCACCGACACTAACACTGTCTCCAAATGAACCGAAACAAGATTCGACATGACCCACGTAACCTAGGAGTACCATCGGAAGCGTGCAAAACGATTTCTGAACCTATGGTACAATTGGTGCAAACCGTGCACCTATCTTGCACCGATGCTAGTACCACCTCCAAACGGACCAAAACAAGATTCCACACGACCCACGTCACCTAGGAGTTCCATCGAGTGCGTCCAAAATGATTTTCCGAGCCTATGGTACGTTCGGCGCCAACCGTGCACCCATCTTGCGTCAAGATTAGCATCATCTCCAAACGCCAGAAATGAGCTTCCACTTGAGCCTCTTCACCTAGGAGTACCATCGGGTGCGTCCAAAACGATTTCTGACCCTATGGTACATTTGGTGCAAACCATGCACCTATCTTGCACCGACACTAACACCGTCTCTAAACGGAGCAAAACAAGATTCCACCTGACCCACGTCACCTAGGAGTTCCATCGGTGCGTCCAAAATGATTTTCTGAGCCTATGGAACGTTTCCGGCGTAAACCGTGCACCCACCTTGCGTCAATATTACCACTATCTCCAAACCGACCAAACGAGCTTTCAATTGAGCCTCGTCACCTAGTAGTACCATCGGGTGCGTCCAAATTGATTCCTGAGCCTATGGTACGTTTGGTGCAAACCGTGCACCTATCTTGCACCGACGCTAACACCGTCTCCAAATGGACCGAAACAAGATTCGACATGACCCACGTAACCTAGGATACCATCGGGAGCGTCCAAAATGATTTCTGACCATATGGTACATTTGGTTCAAACCGTGCACCTATCTCTTGCACCGACGCTATTAACCACTTCTCCAAACGGACCAAAACAAGATTCCACATGACCCACGTCACCTAGGAGTTCCATCGGTGCGTCCAAAATGATTTCCGAGCCTATGTACGTGCGTTAAATGCGCCAACCGTGCACCCATCTCTTGCGTCAAGATTAGCATCATCTCCAAACGGACCGAAATGAGCTTCCACTTGAGCCTCTTCACCTAGGAGTACCATCGGGTGCGTCCAAAACGATTTCTGACCCTATGGTACATTTGGTGCAAACCATGCACCTATCTTGCACCGACACTAACACCGTCTCCGAACGGACCGAAACAAGATTCGACATGACCCACGTAACCTAGCATACCATCGGGAGCGTCCAAAACGATTTCTGACCATATGGTACATTTGGTTCAAACCATGCACCTATCTTGCACCGACGCTAACACCGTCTCCGAACGGACCAAAACAAGATTCCACACGACCCACATCGCCTAGGAGTTCCATCGGGTGCGTCCAAAATGATTTCCGAGCCTATGGTACGTTCTGCACAAACCATGCACCCATCTTGCGTCAATATTACCACTATCTCCAAACGAACCGAAACGACCTTTCCGTTGAGCCTCGTCACCTAGCAGTACCATCGGGTGCGTCCAAAACGATTCCTGAGCCTATGGTACGGTTAGCGTAAACCGTGCACCTATCTTGCACCGACACTAACACTGTCTCCAAATGGACCGAAACAAGATTCGACATGACCCACGTAACCTAGGATACCATCGGGAGCGTCCAAAACGATTTCTGACCATATGGTACATTTGGTTCAAACCGTGCACCTATCTTGCACCGACGCTAACACCGTCTCCGAACGGACCAAAACAAGATTCCACATGACCCACATCGCCTAGGAGTTCCATCGGGTGCGTCCAAAATGATTTCCGAGCCTATGGTACGTTCTGCACAAACCGTGCACCCATCTTGCGTCAATATTACCACTATCTCCAAACGGACCGAAACGAGCTTTCAGTTGAGCCTCGTCACCTAGCAGTACCATCGGGTGCGTCCAAAACGATTCCTGAGCCTATGGTACGGTTAGCGTAAACCGTGCACCTATCTTGCACCGACACTAACACTGTCTCCAAATGAACCGAAACAAGATTCGACATGACCCACGTAACCTAGGAGTACCATTGGAAGCGTGCAAAACGATTTCTGAACCTATGGTACAATTGGTGCAAACCGTGCACCTATCTTGCACCGATGCTAGTACCACCTCCAAACGGACCAAAACAAGATTCCACATGACCCACGTCACCTAGGAGTTCCATCGAGTGCGTCCAAAATGATTTTCCGAGCCTATGGTACGTTCGGCGCCAACCGTGCACCCATCTTGCGTCAAGATTATCATCATCTCCAAACGCCCGAAATGAGCTTCCACTTGAGCCTCTTCACCTAGGAGTACCATCGGGTGCGTCCAAAACGATTTCTGACCCTATGGTACATTTGGTGCAAACCATGCACCTATCTTGCACCGACACTAACACCGTCTCCGAACGGACCGAAACAAGATTCGACATGACCCACGTAACCTAGCATACCATCGGGAGCGTCCAAAACGATTTCTGACCATATGGTACATTTGGTTCAAACCATGCACCTATCTTGCACCGACGCTAACACCGTCTCCGAACGGACCAAAACAAGATTCCACACGACCCACATCGCCTAGGAGTTCCATCGGGTGCGTCCAAAATGATTTCCGAGCCTATGGTACGTTCTGCACAAACCGTGCACCCATCTTGCGTCAATATTACCACTATCTCCAAGCGGACCGAAACGAGCTTTTCGGTTGAGCCTCGTCACCTAGCAGTACCATCGGGTGCGTCCAAAGCGATTCTCGAGCCTATGGTGCGGTTAGCGTAAACCGTGCACCTATCTTGCACCGACACTAACACTGTCTCCAAATGAACCCGAAACAAGATTCGACATGACCCACGTAACCTAGGAGTACCATCGAAGCGTCCAAAAGCGATTTCTGAACCTATGGTACAATTGGTGCAAACCGTGCACCTATCTTGCACCGATGCTAGTACCACCTCCAAAGCGGACCAAAACAAGATTCCACACGACCCACGTCACCTAGGAGTTCCATCGAGTGCGTCCAAAATGATTTTCCGAGCCTATGGTACGTTCGGCGCCAACCGTGCACCCATCTTGCGTCAAGATTAGCATCATCTCCAAACGCCCGAAATGAGCTTCCACTTGAGCCTCTTCACCTAGGGAGTACCATCGGTGCGTCCAAAATGATTTTGACCCTATGGTACATTTGGTGCAAACCATGCACCTATCTTGCACCGACACTAACACCGTCTCTAAACGGAGCAAAACAAGATTCCACCTGACCCACGTCACCTAGGAGTTCCATCGGTGCGTCCAAAATGATTTCAGCGAGCCTATGGAGCGTTCAGGCGCAAACCGTGCACCCACCTTGCGTCAATATTACCACTATCTCCAAACCGACCGAAACGAGCTTTCAATTGAGCCTCGTCACCTAGTAGTACCATCGGGTGCGCCCAAATTGATTCCACGAGCCTATGGTACGTTTGTTGCAAACCGTGCACCTATCTTGCACCGACGCTAACACCGTCTCCAAACGGACCGAAACAAGAGTCGACATGACCCACGTAACCTAGGATACCATCGGGAGCGTCCAAAATGATTTCTGACCATATGGTACATTTGGTTCAAACCGAGCACCTATTTTGCACCAACGCTAACACCGTTTCCGAACGAACCAAAACAAGATTCCACATGACCCACATCGCCTAGGAGTTCCATCGGGTGCGTCCAAAATGATTTCCGAGCCTATGGTACGTTCGGCGCCAACCGTGCACCCATCTCGCGTCAAGATTAGCATCATCTCCGCATGCTAGAAATGAGCTTGCACTTGAGCCTCTTCACCTAGGAGTACCATCGGGTGCGTCCAAAACGATTTCTGACCCTATGGTTCATTTGGTGCAAACCGTGCACCTATCTTGCACCGACACTAACACCGTCTCTAATCAGACCCAAACAAGATTCCACCTGACCCATGTCACCTAGGAGTTCCATCGGGTGCGTCCAAAATGATCTCTGAGCCTATGGAACGTTCGGCGCAAACCGTGCACCCACCTTGCGTCAATATTACCACTATCTCCAAACCGACCGAAACGAGCTTTCAGTTGAGCCTCGTCACCTAGTAGTACCATCGGGTGCGTCCAAAATGATTCCTGAGCCTATGGTACGTTTGGCGCAAACCGTGCACCTATCTTGCACCGACGCTAACACCGTCTCCAAATGCACCGAAACAAGATTCGACATGACCAACGTAACCTAGGATACCATCGGGAGCGTCCAAAACAATTTGTGACCATATGGTACATTTGGTTCAAACCGTGCACCTATCTTGCACTTACGCTAACACCGTCTCTGAATGGACCAAAACAAGATTCCACATGACCCACATCGCCTAGGAGTTCCATCGGTGCGTCCAAAAGCGATTTCCGAGCCTATAGTACGTTTCTGCACAAACCGTGCACCCATCTTGCGTC
>CAJGYO010000732.1:0-147577 GCA_904845875.1 Miscanthus lutarioriparius
AAAAATTCAATTTTTTTAAAGAGGAAAGAGACATTGCTCACAATGGTACATTTCCTCATCTAGTTCTAAACTGGTGAGAGATGTGTCCATTTGTGAACAATGTATAGTACCACTTTGTTAAAAATGATTTAAATTTTATAACAATGATACACCTTAATACTAGTTCTTAGAATTTTTAAACCACTTTATGATATTATTAATTTTTTCACGAGTTACCCAAATAGTACTTTGAGTAATGTTCAACAAAAAACACTTAATTTTTATTGATTTTTGGATTGAGCTCAAATGTAGACCCGTTATAGTTTTGGCGTAGCCTCGCTCAACCTTTTAATTACTTTGTATTGTTGTCCTGGATTCGATAATTGTGGTACTGATCCTAACCCGAGATCGCCAATTAAGGCAAGCCCCTGCTTATGCATTAAACCATTACCTTGTTTACTTTAAAAAGTTTATCACCTATGTTACCTATTTCATTGTTGATTAATTCAAATGTTACCTCATTTGATGTATCGGGCTTACCTTGTTAATTGTTTACCATCCTTGAAGATGATTTCCATTTAAAGACGAGAATTGCTTTAGTATGCTTTTATGGTAGGCTTTCAAAGCAAAAAGTTTCAATACAATCAAAAGATGGCATAATCGCCAAAGAAAGAAAAGAAGATAAAAATCAATTGTGTTATATTCTCATACCATGTGGCCTATACCCTAAACCCTAAACCACCCCTAAACCCTAAAACCCTAAACCTCCCTCAAGCACCACACTGGCCGGGTTACCCCGCCAAGCAGTACCGCCGCCTCAAAATGTGTATGAAATGTCTATGAAACCCTAATTGCATAATTATTGTTTTATAATTGTTTAGGGCTCTCATGGCCTAATCTGAGAGACGGTATGACCGAGGCGGAATGATGGATATTATCAACGCCGCAGACATGAACATTGTGTCACGATGTTGATAATGACGAAAGCTAGAAGACGACGGAGTCAATACTTGAATCTCGATCAGCGAAAGAATAATTCAGCGTAGGTATATATTTCTCTAATATCTAGCTACCTCATTTATTTATTATGCATACATGTAGCCCAATCGGATCGAAGCCTTCGTTTTATAATACTTTTTGTGTTTCTTTACAAGGCATATAGCCGCTCCTGATCGACGCATTTATCGACGCAGGGAACACAGAAGAATGTTCGAGGGCCAGTGTCATGGAAGGCCGCTACATCATCTCGAGTATACACAACATGTGGCATGTGCCAACCACTGGACAATATGCACAGAATTCGTGTACCAGCATCGCGGTACCTTGTAAGTGACAAGCTCCATCAATGCCCATGAATGGAAAATAACAATACTCTACCATATTAGTTGGTGTTCCTACGAGCAAGGACAAGGGAGCTGATTTGGCAAAGATGTTTCGTATACGTAATGCGCTCAAGCGGATGATTATCACTTAAGAACATCTACTTACGAAAGGTTGACTCGAGCTTAGTTAGGGTAATCGGACAATGAAGAAGATGGCCACCCAATCTATAATCTTGGAAGAAGTAAAAGCCATAAATTACAATGGGCCAAAGAAGAACAAGACTCCAAATTGGAAAACGATAAGTGCCCAATCGTGAAGGCAAGGCCCTACTAGGAGGAATTTGTATGTAAGATAAGACATCGGAAGAGAAAGTAATGGAGAGCGGGTGAGAAGGAAACCAAGAGAATTTAGACAAAAGTAATACCACAATAATAACATGGGATTAGAGGTGGCTACGACTTTGATTCGCTCCTAAGTGGCAAAAATAGAAGTGCATCTTATTGCTAATCGGGTCGCACTGAATCAGCGCACCGTGGGCTAAATGCACAAGCGCTGGTTTTTAGGTCATGGGGAGGATTGGTCCCATCCATAAGGGAAGCTCTGGCCCATGGCACAAAACTCGAAAGAGCAATGTAAAAGGTTGATTCAAATTCAAAAAGCTAGAGATAGTGGACTATTCCGCCCACAGAGAGAAGATGAACCTGACATATTCCATCAGATCACTGAGCATCAATGTGGGCGAACTAGAGGCAAAGGGGTTGATTCATAAGTGTAAGGTTTTCCTGAATGGATCGATTCAGCATGTAGTAAGCTAGAGACAGAAGGGATGAGGAGGCGAGAGGATCCACCGGCCGCCACCGCCTCCAAGGTTGCTGCCTCCCAATGCCTCAAAGGGTCTCCAACACCTGCTCCCCACCTCCAAGGCGTTCCCCAACACTCCACCTCAAAGGTCTCCAGCCACTGCTCCCCACCTCACATGCTCTCAACTAGCGCCAAGGTCTCCAACTGCCCCCACCTCCTCCCATGAACCCGGGGGAAGACTGCAAGAAACAAATAAGCCATATCTCGCCTCATTGCGGTGGAAGACGACCATGAAGGCTTCTCAGAAACCAAGCACAATTCCATAGAAATTGCATGGTGAAATGAGTAAAGAGGAGTTAGATGATGCGGTTAAAAACCGTCAAGCATTCTCCTTAGGCACAGAGGAAGAGGGAAGAGAAAGGAGAGAAGCACTTCCACCTACCTCCACTAAACTAAGCGGATGGTGGAAGCGAAAGGTAAAAGAGGCGGCAAGCTCAGAAGCCTCTCCACCATCGAGACTTTGACCGCACTCTCCAGCAAGATAATCAAGAAAGCCAGTTAAAGTGTGAAAATCACTGCTGCACAACCTCGAGAACAAGAATTGCAATAACCCCTCCTCTAGTTATTGCTAATGAATATGGTTCAAAACATAGATATGCTGGATATGATGGAAATACACGCCGATAAAGAAGTGGATATGATGTAACTTGCTAACTTTTATGCTATGAGAGGTATCGACCTTGGCGATTTCCTCTTCGAAGTGCTTGTGTAGCGGATGAATGGCAGTAAATATGAGCATGGTAGGAGTCTATGGAATCCTAAGACCATCAATGAACCGGGTACACAATTGTTCAAGCTAAACACCTTTGTACCCTTAATGTTGTCAACGGGAAGAGTTCTATATTTCTCGTCAGAATCAAAGACGACCATTGGTTCCGTATGGCGATAACGCTATGTACATTGAGTTTCATTGAATTACACCAACTAGTCCACCGGAACTCTCTCGAGCAAGACTCTCATTAGTCGCTATTGTCCGTAGCGATTCTTTCTACTAATTAATAACAAGTCGCTACGTACGTGATATGTCTCCGTGGTTTATTATCCTCACTTCTATATATATGATGCGTGGTTTGAGATGGGAGAGTGCAAAAAGAGAGGGTGTATTGATATTGGTTTCATTGATCCACATATCATATTCAAACCCTAAACCCCATCCAACATGGAAAGCGTAAAACGGAGGCCAATATCAAGATGTTCTTAGAGAAGCAACGGACAAAAAATGTATACTCTTCCCCCTACAACTTCAGGTAAGTGTTCATAATGTCGCATAATCGCGGTATCCATATATATATGTTCAACCACTGCATAATTAATGAGTGTTAACGGACATGGCGTTGAACAACCGGATATTGATGGAATCGATCTCGAGAAAGGTCATCTAGGCATCCGGGACTCAAGGAGAAAAGAGCAAAAAAAAAGAGTTCCAAGAGATGATAGATATTATTCGTAGGTAATTGCGATCTCACCAGCAAAACTATTCCGGTCTCCAAGATGCAAATTAATGGTCCAAATATTTTATGTTATTTGGTAGTTGTTGGGGAAAAAGGTCTGTCAAAGAACACCATATGAAACACAAAGTGCCACTTAAAGTAGTGCTATACAAAGTAAGTACTATATACCTACCTTAGTTCAATTTCCTCATGCTCGAGATGATGATAAATCTTTTTCTCGTGAAGTGGGTTCTCCGGGTAACAGCCTCAGTGGGGACCAATCTCTGTGGATACTATGTTTATGAAGTTCATGAGAGTGTGCTCAAAAAAGAACTAGTCTGAGGAAAAAAGGTAAGTGTACACATATATATATTCTTCATATATATATTTATATATATATATATATATATTCGATAGATAGCAATTTATTTATCATTATTCTTGATATACATATACATATATATATATATATACTAATATACTTTTCTTTTTTATCTCATATCTCAAATTGAAGACTGGCATTGTTGAAGGAAAAACTCGACACACACCATCTCAAAGCAATCCAAGAGACAATAGGTGGATTTCAATGATCGGGTCTTAACTCCCCATGAAGTTTTACTATGACCCAAATATGTGATGATGAAAAGCCAAATTTCATATTGATCCAAAGAACATGTGATGATAAAATGTACAATTAATGCAAACTTTTACATGTGACGATGAAATGTAATATTATGTTTTAGCTTACTTTTACTTGTGTTGTTTATGCATTGATCGAGAGCGAAAACTTACAAGACGCTGCCAGTACACGAGATATTACTTGCAGCGAATAATGCGTATTCGAAACCAAATTAAAACAAAAATAATCATCAATTGAAATAAGCAGAAATGAAAAAAAGACCCTTAGTCTCGTTGGTACTACCAACCGAATAAAGGCAATACCCAGCCCTGTAAAGTGGGCGTATACCTTTTTATACCAACTGACTAAATGTCACTTCTAGTCCCTATTATATCACCAACCGGACTAAAGGTCCACTTCAATTCCCGGTTACTAACCCTTTTATTCTCGGAATCCCTATTCCCAGTCGCGTGAACGGGGAATAAAGGGGTTGGCAACCGTAAATAGGAAGCCCTTTTTTTACTAGTGTGTATTTCTGATGGGTGTTATGGAATAATAATGAATCGTGTGTTTTGTTCTCATCATGTCAATTAATGCTAGCTTTCCCACATAGTACGTCTATGCATTTTAGTTTATATATGGTGCATGCAATTGTTACTCACAGGGTGAAACACATGCCACAAGCATGCATGATACGACTACTGAAACTTCGGTTACTTTCGCTTTTCTCTTGCTTGTTATCTTGGAGTATCTGCGTGGTGTCGACTGTCAACGGTGCTTAATTCTGTGATATTGAGGACCAGAAAATGTTTTGGTAGTACCCACATATCTGATGGGTTGGGTTGACTGCACTTTTTTTGTGCAATGAGATGAGCAGGAGCGGCATTTGAAGACTGATTTGAAAAGAGATGCCAACGAATGCTTGAAAGCTGTAGTGAACAAGGACCAAAAGCCACCATAACACCATGCTGGAAGAAATTTTGAAATAGTTCTGAGTTGGGACATAGTTAATTTTAAACAATTTGTAAGATATTTAGCAGTAATTAATTGAAAGTTTCAAATTACCTTTGGTACCAGATATAACTGAACTTTAGATGCTTTATTGCACTCCTTCGCTCGGAGAATGGCAGTGCCATTTCTCTCGCTATTATGAGTACAACTGATTTGCCTGCTGTCATATGAGAAAAAATCAGTGAGCATGATGCTTTTTGCAAAGAACAACTAAAGCTGAATGGACATAGTGTCGAATTTGTGCATCCGTCAATTGACCTCAATCTGGCCTTATCGCTCTCCTCGAGGTCGACGGGTCTCTGCACCGCGAAGCTTCCCGTGGTAGCATGTAGACCGACTCCTTTATGGAATACAACCGATGTCCGCAAAGAGTGAAATGACAGTGGATGATGGTGGAATGATAGTCTCATCGTGTTCAAAGATTCATTTTTTAGTAACTGTTTAACACATGTTTAAATTACAATTTCTATGATATTATATTGCTTTCAAAGATCTGTCAATTTCACGAACTTACTTTTTGGATTAAATATTACTTAACATTAATATTTAATTTCACAGATTGTATGTCTTATCGTATGTATCCGTGATGTTTTTTTTAGCAAAAGTTTAGTTGTCCCATAGCAACGCATTTGACACGCTTACTTATAAGTACCTATATAAACGCATGTAAGTGCACGCGCAATATAGTTTGTCTTGCCATGTGTAACCCATATAGTAGACATGCATTAGTGCTACTTATTAGGCTGTAATAATGGTTTTGTACGTGAGCGAGGGCGACTGACTACACGATGTGGTATTCTGTACGTGATGAGCGCGCGCGCATACTATATATAGGCCACTTCGATCTCAGCAGCAGCACAAGCAGCCAACAGCAGACCGCTGAGCAGTGCAGCTCGACATCCATCGCCCTGTTAGTTGAAGCTAGCTAGCTTTCTTCTTCCCTGGCACCGCACCGGAGAGATAGATGGACCGAGAAATGCTAGGGCCGGTGGTTACAACGGAGTGGGCGGATCTGGTGGCGGTGCTGCCGTACTCACCTGGCGGCCCAGACCATCATGAGCGACCGCCCGGAGAGAGAGATGCTAGGGCCGGTGGTAAAAACGCAGTGGCCGGAGCTGGTGGGCAGCCGTACTACCAGGCGCACCAGACCATCATGCGTGAGCGAGCGCCCGGACGTGACAATAATGGAGCTTGCCCGCTCGAGGATCTTCCCCCTATGCGTGGCCATCCGACTACACGCGCGTCTGCGTCAAGGTCGATAACTAGAACCATGACCGTGTATGGTGCACGACTCCTACCCGTATCCACAAGCTGGCTTAACTAGCTTCGCTTCACAGCCTTCCTGCTTGCATTTCTGGCTTGTTGCTAGCAGCATGCCAATCTATATACTTAATTACGTGTGTGTTCAACGGAATAATGCGATGTCTGGTCGATCGCAGTACATTTCGGCGCATGGGTGTGATGAATAATCCATCGTATTTCTGATGGGTGCTATGGAATAATAATGAATCGTGTGTTTTGTTCTCATCATGTCTACTAATGCTAGCTTTTCCCACATAGTACGTCTATGCATTTTAGTTTATATATGGTGCATGCAATTGACACCACAGGTGAAACACATGTCACAAGCATGCATGATACGACTACTGACCAGAACCACCGGAGCCTCTGCGTTCGCTTTACTATGGCCCATGTTCCTTCTTCTCCCTGGATACTCCGCCTCTTATATGAAAAAACGCCAAAACAAGCATCCTGAATATTATTTATTATATATCTGTCGCTGTCATCAGGAAGGAGTCCAGATTTCTTCCAGATAAACTCACGTCATGTAGACGAGGTATTCGATATATAAACAGTGCTGCATTTGTGATCCATCCACCCAACAACATAAAGAAACCACCTCCAGTCGTACCTCCTTTTGCAAAACTGTAAGAAGTCAAACACTATGGCGTTCAAAGCCAAACGAATAAATAATTCAGCTGGGGAAAATCGCCCGTTGACTTTAAAAAAACATACCCCTCCGGCCTCAGAATAAGTGTCTTTCTGCCCATGAGAAGTCAAGAACTTTAACTTTGATCAAAATATATTTGCAGAAAATATTAATATTTATAGTTTATAATTAGTACCATTAGATAGATCGCTGAATTTATTTTCAAAAGAATAAACTAATTTGGAGATACAAAATTAAATGTTGCTAATATTTTGTACAAATTTCACAAACTTAAGAAAGTTTGACCGGCACGAATGCCATAGCGACCTTATTTTTTGGGATGGATGAGTACAAACACAGCCATCGAAAGCATCTCTTTGTCGCCAAAGCTTGAGGCAGGCTGCACTCGACTTGTTTGGTTGTGGCCAGAGGTCAGTTCCTCCTTTCAAAAAAAAAGGATTTCATTAAACCTATGGAATCGCCTGTTCATGATCCCTGACTTGGCAGACAGATCAATACCGAATCAAGTAGTTTGTAGTCACCTACTAGAAATATATTTTTGAAAACAAACAATTTTATGTGCAAAAGTAGGACTTAAAAGTACCCCAAATGGCTGCCCAATTAGTTTGGCAAGAACAAAAATTGATTTTTGCACCTTGGGACTGCATCCGAAAGATCCTTTATTGCCCACATCAAGTATAGGATGGCCAACCCGATGGACCGGCACGGGCACGGGCACGGCACCATGGTGCTACGTCGGCACGACAATAGATATGGTGTCGCGCTCTTCGCTGCAACTCGGGCACGATTAACGATTTTTGGGCCGTGCACTATGTGCGGCTGCCTTTATGTATTTCTACCGCTGGATGGCTTCCGGGATCAAGGAGAAGTTATGAGCCACCAAGTCTGCAAGCAGAGTGGTGGGGTGACGCTGGAAGGTGCAGAGCAGCAAACGGGCTGGCACAGGTTTAGTGGGCCGCCGTGGCCTTTTGGCACGACCGGTCATGTTTAGTATTGCTGTAGTGCCTTGGCGCGAGAGTTAAGGGACGGGCGGGCCCGACACGGCCCATCGGCAAGCGATGTGAATTTCTCCATGGAGAGGGATTCAATTTTCAGATGGATCTATTGAAATGAATATTTCGGTCATGATTTCCACCAGAGCTGCTCCTATCTTCTGGCTTCCTTAATAAGGCTGTGAAGTCACCTAGGATGAGCCAATACAGAATCTTCAGGCATTTGAATATCGAGCCAGTTGATGAAGTTTAGCTTGCCTTCAGTTATAGATCGAGAGCCCATACACACATGTTAGCAGCCACTTAGTTTTCATTGCGAAGGAAAGAAATCCCACTGATACTGCAAACTCATTGCTAAAACCATGTTTCCACAAAACAAAAACGCTCCAGATTATGTGGGTCCAGTGCCTAAGGACATTACTGGTGGCGTGTAAAAGAAAGCTAGAACATTTTTCCGGTGTTGTATGGCACGACCGGGTCCAGTGCGTAGGCACAATTGCTGTGTGAAGCCCACTAGGTGCGTGGTGTCCGCAGTCCGCCAACTACCAAAAATGGAAGTTTGTTGTGCGGCATGATAACTATTAGGTAAATTTCCCAAATGGACTGTGCATCCGGATGGCAAGATACCACACGTCCGTGCTGTAGTAAAAATTTTTATTGTGGACCAACAATAATTTGTATTCATTATGTGTATTGATCCATGATACCTATAATGGACCAGGTTGTAAGAGTGTATCCAATTCATAGACACAAGCTAACGATGCTACAACCCAAACGTAGAAAGGGAAAGAGCACGGTATGCGAACAAAGGAAATGAAATAAATAGGAAAACGTCCTGTAAAATACCAATAAAACGAAGAAACCTACCCTCACTGGTGGATCGAGAGGTGACACAACAATCAAATTTAATCCAATCAATGTGCATTATCCCTTGGCTCTTATTTATGGTGTAATAATTATCTTGTAGCTGATGGAGTTGTATTAGACAATGAAGACACAAATAACGATGAAAATAGTAATTGGTTGCATAGGAACGATTCCTATCAACCCATGCAGATTGATAAAGAGAAACTAGCTAGGTACTATTTTTTTCTATAAAGTTCCTCCATGATTATGGTGTTGTTGCATTATAATAGATATTTTGTAAATATAAGTAAGATGTCGCTGTCTATATTTCCTAATATAATGCTCATATGTTATTATGTAGCTTTATCTGATTCTCGCTACCACCATGAACCACCCTAGAGAGAATTGAGTCAAAAAAATACGATAGGGAGCGCGAGGAAAATATGACGCCTCGATCGAGGCAAGCAAGGCGTGAGCGCCAATGGTTGCATAATAGTGAACCCAAGCGTAAGGAGATCTTGAAAATAGCTGACAACAAATTTAGAGAGATGCGGAAGCACACGCTATAACCCTAGAAAGTCTATTGCCATGGAGAACCCGTTATATATTCCTAGGCCTTAGTACCCCACCGTGGGGAGCACATCTGGAGCTGATGGATAGCACAAGTAAATCCAAAGGATTGGTTTATCCCGAGTCCAGAAAGCAATACTTTTTTATATTCCTCCACCTCATGAGGAGGCCGGCGATGAAGGATGTGATGAGTTACTGTTCTGCCAATAGAAGAGATGTTCCTTTCCAATTTAAATGAAAGCAGCTCCCTATACTCACTCGCCTTCATGATGACCGTTAACAAGTCGCAGGGGCGATACTATCCTAACGCTGGGTATACTTGCCGGAATCCGATTGTTCTCACATGACTAGTCAATTGTATGTGGCGCTTATCAAGAGCTACAAGTAAGATCACCCAATAGGATCCTAGTTGTGCTTTATCAAGTACGAGAAGGACGTGAACAAGGGAAAGGAAAGGGAATGGAAAGAAGAAAACCACAAAAGGATATATTCACAAAGAATATCGATATAAAGAGGTTCTAACTCCATAATAGAGGTAATGCATCACACGCTGATACCTATTTTTTCGTGGATGTCAATGTTACTTTAACTTTTAAAAATTAACAAACAACTTATATGCGTATTACTTCTAACTATAGTTTTCAAGAATTTGCATGCTGCAACCGTAGAAGAAGTCGACGCCGTGATCTTGGACCAGAAAAATCTTCCGGATCATCATTGATTGTTCACCAACTGCAGCTTGGTATTTGTGTAAAGCACGCCTTCTTTAGTCGAACTATTGAGAGATTAGATTCTTAATTGTAGAATATATTGTAAAACAGGTATTGTGAAACACAATCTTCTTATGATTATCTTTTCGTAGCACTTGATTTCTAAGAAGTGCAAGCTTTATCTTTCGTATCATAGGGCGTAAAGTGATGCTAACAATTGATGTTGATGTTTCAATTTTGCACTTTTTTCATATTTTAATAGAAGAGAGAGAAAGCTAGCTCTTTGATCAAGAGCTATGCTCATACACAAATTCCAAAAATCAGGTGAGAGTGCCAAGTGTTGGTCTAATCATACTATGAGCCATTGCTAAAAGGTAGGATTATTGGAGAAATGGCTTGGAGCTAATATCTGGCTTATACCATTAAGTGGTGCCCTTACCTTTCTTTATGGTCAACGTTACTACTACCTCCATTATTCTATATAATAATATAAGACATTTTTGAACTTTTAGATAAAATTTTGTTATGCAATTAGATATACGTTATGTCTAAATACATGGTAAAAAACAATGTCTCTAGAAAAGACAAAACCTCATATAATTTGAAATGGAGGGACTAGCACTTACTAGTCCTATATATATCTATATGTTGGCCTATATTAATTTCCTTTCTAATTACCTCCCCTTGCATAAGAGTATTAATATATAATATATGTTGGCCTATGTTTTTTACTATGTATTTAGACATAGTGTGTATCTAATTACGTAGCAAAAAAAGCTATTTATTATCTAGAAAATCCAAAAACGATTATAATTTGGAATGGAGGGAGTATATTGATATAGATCATTTTGACTTTGTCCTACGTTTCTAGACAAATATGTTAATATATACAAATTCAAATAGTAACTTCGAATTATATTTCATGAACGAATTTAGTGGAACTTTTCAAACTTCATCCTACTTTCTTATATCCACATTTCAGACAATTGCTCTGCAGCTTTTGGATCCACGTAACTCCTGCCATTCGTGGGATGCATGGGGAGTGAGACTAACTATAATATGGCGGCTTTTGGTTTGGTGGCCCATAGCTTCACTAGATCTAGTAATGGATTTTTTCCCCGGCCATATATATTAGATTTGGCTCAGGCTCTAGTTCAGCCTCCAGCCTTTTTAATTGGTTGTGAACTTGGTTCGGGGAGTCAACAACATGAAAATTTTTGCAAAAGAGGACTACTCAAGTTGCAACATAGAGATTTTGTAATTATATTCTGTTTTCTATTTTTTATATTTTCTTGTGTGCATCGGTGATAGATGTGCAGTGTTTACCTGTCTATTCCTCACATGTACTTGTGCCTCGATCCATATGGTAGACATGTGTAACCCGGCCATATGGTGTACATGGTGCTACTTATTAGCTGCATGCTTTTGTACGTGAGCGAAGCACGCCTGTACGTGAGCGAAGCAGTGGCGAGCTCAGCGAAGGAAGGCCACTGATCGACTACACCATGTGGTACTGGTAGCTGCATGCTTTGAACGTGAGCGCGCGTGCGTACTATATATATATATATAGACCACGTCTCAGGACGCAGCAGCGCCACAAGTAGTGCAGCTCGACGTCCATCGCCCTGCTAGCTATCTCTCTTCTTCTTCTTCCCGGCACCGGCACCGGCAGACACAGCTTGGCGGCGGAGCGCTAGCTCGCGGTACGGTAGCTAGCAGCCGGAGAGAGATCTGTCGATCGAGATGCCAGGGCTGGTTCCAATGGAGTGGGCGGAGCTGGTGGGGAGCCGTACTACATTATCACGAGGATCGCCCGGACGTACATAGTGGAGCTCGGGATGGGCGAGCCGTTTCTGCTGGGCCAGCTGACGACGACACGCGCGTCTGCGTCTGGATCGACATGACCTCCATGACCGTTGGCTCCCCCCTTCCTTTACAGTTGGCCAGCCAGCTTCACAGCCTATGCTTGCATGCATTGGCTTGCTAGCTGCATGCCGATATATATATATATATATATATATATATATATATATATATATATATATATATATTATTTATTTGTGTTCCGCGGAATAATGCGCGATGTCTGGTCGATCATAATAATGCATTTCGACGGGTGTGATGAATCCATCGTGTATTTCCGATGGGTGTTATGGAATATAGAATCGTGTGTTTTTGTTCTCATTCATCATGTTTAATTACTACTGCTAGCTTTTCAAAAATTTCTAAAACATTTTAATTCATGTGTAAATGTGTTTTAAAGACTTTCCACAATAAAAAACATAATGTGCAACTAGCATGAATGCACTTAGCATTAACGTATATTGCATTTATGCGCTGAGTGGCATCTCATATTTTTGTTTATTAACTACAACATTTTATCTTTAGCTAAATCTAGAAACATTTTCAAAGCTCTAAATATTTTATTTGATCCTTCATCCCAAACTATCTCTATGAGAAGTTTAGACATTTCATGGTTTAGAAACCTTATCAAGTATTTACCCAATTCTTTTAACTAAAAAGACAGAAACCACCTTTGAAACCACTTTAAACCATGGTAGGCAGGTAATTTGAAATGTTTAAAGAGTCCAGGAAAAGATGTCTGGTTCTAGATTTCAAGAAGAAAAATTATACTATAATGATAGTTCAGAGAAGTAAAATATACTTTTTTCTTTAACCTTTGTACATATACATTTTTTAGAATTACACATTATAATGTACGACTAACAATGAATGCACACACTAATGCAGGATTTGGGGTAGCAATCTCAGTTGGGAAACTCCCTTTAGTCCGGCTTCCCTAACCGGGATTGCCAATCGAGGAGAAGGCCTGTCCCCTCAACCGGGATTGATTTGGGACTTCTAGTCCGGGTTGGTAATACCAACGGTAATAAAAGCGACTCTAGGCTGGGCCCCTGTAGCGCTGCCGTGTATTAGACTTTCTCTAGTCGGGTTGGTTATACCAAACCAACCTACCGGACTGAATATATCTTTTCTTTTCTTTTACAAATTCTTTGCATTGAATATTGCACGCTTTTATATTAAGAGTGAA
Source organism: Miscanthus lutarioriparius (assembly GCA_904845875.1). Classification (NCBI taxonomy): domain Eukaryota; kingdom Viridiplantae; phylum Streptophyta; class Magnoliopsida; order Poales; family Poaceae; genus Miscanthus; species Miscanthus lutarioriparius. The sequence goes on from CAJGYO010000732.1 coordinate 13,345, forward strand.
ACTAATTAAGTAAGATGTTGTATATATATTACAATGATCATCCATCCCACAATCAAATTTCATACAAACTATAATAAATTTAAACCAAGCCATTACACACTACTTGTCCAAGTACTCCCAAAGTTCATGCAAACATAGTATGTCACCACTACTACCTAATGAAGTTGACTTTCTCAGTATTTTCAATTCGATTGAAGTGTAGGTCACCGATATGGTATCCAAAAACATCATTGGTGAAGACCAACGATTCACTAGTGCACTCTCCTTGCTTCACAACCACGCAGCATTGTGGTCTACTAATGACGCTTAAACTGCCTCGAAGTTGGGTCTGCCCTCTTAGTCGCAAAGCAACTTTGCTCAAATCCTTCAGTAGTGAGTGTTGGCCATTCATGAGCATATTTCCATTCATAACCCAATTGATACATTGTCCGGTTTAGATCTGGCTTCAAAGCTGCACCCTTTGTAGGTTACGTCATAGTCCTCAACCCGAAAGTGTTGGCGAGAAAAAAAAAGGTTATGAGAACCAAGCTTTACAACATATAACAACAAATTCGTGATATAAGCTATGAGTTCGACTTGACTTTACCACATCATTTCGTTGTTTCAGCAATGCTTGCACAAAAGTTCTCAACATCATGATGCATGTCCGTGATTTATAGCTTGTATCGGCAGAGGGAGGATAGTGTAGGCAAGTCATGCACTTAATATTCGCCACAAATGCTTAGTTACATGCAATGACATCATATTTTGTCCAAATGGGGCCCGCTAGGGTGCCTTTATTCCCATCTGATATATTTGTACAACACCTCTACCCATCCTAGCGGCGATGGAAAAGCCTATTCGACATATTAGATTAATGGACCATTACATGAAAGGTCCGAACAACCAATTCCTCAACTCCCGAATTTTGTGAGAGTGCCTCTTTAAGCCAAATGATTGGGTCAATTACCTATGGTATATTTAAGAATCATATATACATATTAGAAAATATATTTATACAAGCGTTATTTGGATACATTAATTTATTAGAAACATATAGAGTTGCTTACTATGCTTGGATGATTAAAAATCGTACATCCGGCAACACCGGATCGAATCCCATCCACTTTACATAGCAGCTGAAACCTATGACTTCCGACGAGGGTGCTGCGTCTAACCATCTCTTCTCACTAAAGTCAATATATCAAAAATCATATCACTCGACACAATATTTATCATACACGAAAATGCATATCACTAAAGTCATTTTTTTTCAAAAAGTCTACAAATATCAAAATTCACATCACTAAACCCTATATATCAAAATTCAAAAATACTGTAGTCAATATTTATCATATACCAAAATTCATATATGTATGTCACTGAAGTAAATTTTTATAAGTCTATATATACCAAAATTCACATCAATAAACAATATTGGAGAGTGTTACAACAATATTGACATGCCCTTGTATCTTTCCTTGTTCAGCTTAACTATAGGTTTATGCGTGAACTTATTTAGGCTAACCTATATCTTCTTTTATAAACTTTTTTAGCCAATATCTTCTACATGGATCCAAAGTATAGGAAATTTGATGTGAACTTATTCAGGACCATACAATAATTTGCAATAATTCATTATGTATTGATCCATGATACCTATAATGGACCAGGTTGTGAGAGTGTATCCAATTCATAGACACAAGACTGACGATGCCAATTCATAAACGCTACAAAACGAGAAAGGGAAAGAGCACGGTATGCTAAACAAAGGAATGAAATAAATAGGAAACATGGTGAAAAATACCAAATAAAAACCAAGAAACTGCCCTCACTGGTAGATCGAGAGGTGACACAACAATCAAATTTAATCCAATCAATGTGCATTATCCTTTGGCTCTTATTTATGGTGTAATAATTATCTTGTAGCTGATGGAGTTGTATTAGACAATGAAGACACAAATAACGATGAAAATAGTAATTGGTTGCATAGGAACGATTCCTATCAACCCATGCAGATTGATAAAGAGAACCTAGGTACCTATTTTTCTATAAAGTTCCTCCATGATTATGGTGTTGTTGCATTATAATAGATATTTTGTAAATATAAGTAAGATGTTGCTGTCTATATTTCCTAATATAATGCTCATATGTTATTATGTAGCTGCATCCGATTCGCTAACACCATGAACCACCCTAAGAGAATTGAGTCAAAAAAAAAATTATACGATAGGGAGCGCTTATAAAATATGACGCTCGATCGAGAGGCAAGCAAGGCGTGAGCGTCAAAGGTTGCATAATAGTGAACCCAAGCGTAAGGAGGCCTTGAAAATAGCTGACAACAAATTTAGAGAGATGAGGAAGCACACGCTACACCCAGAGAGAACCCGTTATATATAACTGGGCGTTAGTACCCCACCGTGGGAGCATCTAGAGCTGATGGATACATGGCGAAATCCAATGATTGGTTTATCCCGGAGTCCAGAGCAACACCTCTTTATATTCCTCCACCTCATGAGGAGGTCGATGATGAAGGATGTGATGAGTTACTATCTGGCCATATGAGATGTTCCCTTTCCAATTTAAGTAAAAGCAGTTCCCTATACGGCTCAACTACCGCAATGATGAATGTGAACAAGTCATTAGGCGGACTATCCCTAACGCCGGGTATACTTGCGTAACCGGTGTTCTCGCCACGGTCAATTGTATGTGGCGCTATCAAGAGCTACGGCAAGATCGAATATTAGGATCCTAGTCGTGCTTGGCCATCGAGAAGGACGTGAACAAGGAAAAGGAAAGGGAATGGAAAGAAGAAAACGACAAAGGATATATTCACAAAGAATATCTTATATAAAGAGGTTCTAACTCCATAAAAGAGGTAATGCATCACGTCGATACATATTTTTTCAGGATATCAATGGTACTTTAACTTTAAAAATTAACAAACAACTTATATGCAGGATACTTCTAACTATAGCTTCAGCCATCTGCGCATGCTTCAAATTGCAAGAAGTCGACCGCATCTTGGAGTAGAAAATCTTCCGATCATCATTGATTGGTAACCAACTGCAGCTTGGTATTTGTGCAAAGCACGTTCTCTTAGTTTAACTATTGAGAGATTAGATTCTTAATTGTAGAATAGATTGTAAAACATGTATTGTGAAACACAAACTTCTTATGATTATCTTTCCGTAGCACTTGATTCCTAAAGAAGTGCAAGCTTATCTTTCGTATCGTAGGCATGAAGTGATGCGACAATTGATGTTGATGTTTCAATTTTGCATTCAAATTTAGAGTTATATTTTAAGTATCTACCTTTCGTGGAGACTTATGTAAAATTGATTGGAACATTATGATTGCGGTATCTATTTTAGATAATAGTATAACACACGCCTGCATACATATGTTATCGTGGTATTATGAGTTCTCACAAACGCATACGTGCATTTATCTAGTAACTAAAAAAGACAAAACCGCCTTCAAACCACTTTTAAACCATGGTAGGTAGGTAATTTGAAATGTTTAAAGAGTTCAGGAAAAAGATGCCCGGTTCTAGATTTCAAGAAGAAAAATTATACTATAATGATAGTTCGTAGAAGTAAAATAGAGTTTTTTCTTTAACCTTTGTACATATACATTTTTAGAATTACACAGGTACAATGTACGCACTAACAACATATGCACACACTAATGCAGGACTAGGTAGCAATCCCGGTTGGGAAACCCCTTTAGTCCCGGTCTAGGACTAAAGGCAGTCCTTTAGTCCTGGTCCCTCAACCAGGATTGATTTGAGACTTCTAGTCCCGGTTGGTAATACCAACCGATAATAAAGACGGCTCTAGCACTGGGCCCTAGGCGCTGCCACATATTAGACCTCCAGTCCCAGCTTGGTTATACCAACCAACCTACCAGGACTGAATATCTCTTTTTTTCTTTCTTTTCTTTTCTTTTTGTGCAATGAGACGAGCAGGAGCGGCATTTGAAGACTAATTTGAAAAGTGATGCCAACGAATGCTTGAAAGCTGTGAACAAGGACCAAAAGCCACCATAACACCATGCTGGAAGAAATTTTGAAATAGTTCTGGAGTTGGACATGGTTAATTTAAACAATTTTGTACATATTTAGTTATAATTAATTGAAAGTTTCAAATTACCTTGGTACCAGATAACTGAACTTTAGATGCTTTATTGCACTCTTAGTTCGGAGAATGGCAGTGCCATTTCTTCTCGTTGTTATGAGCACATTGATTTGCTCGTTGTCATATGAGAAAAAACTTGTGAGCATGATGCTTTAGCAAAAGAACAACTAAAGCTGAATGGACATAGTGTCGACCTGTGCATCGGTTGACCTCAACTGGCCATCGCTCTCTGAGGTCGATGGTCTCTGCACCGCTTAGCTTCCCGTGTAGCATGTAGACCGACTCCTTTATGGAATACAACCGATGTCAGCAAGAGTGAAATGACAGTGATGATGGTGGAATGATAGTCTCATCGTGTTCAAAGATTCATCTTTTTAGTAACAGTTTAACACATGTTTAAATTACAATTTCTATGATATTATATTGCTTTCGGTGACCGTCAATTTCATTTAACTTTATTTTTTGGATTAAATATTACTTTAACGTTAATATTTAATTTCACAAGATTGTATCTTATCGCGATCCGTATGTTTTTTTTAGCAAAAGTTTAGTTGTCCCGTAGCAACGCACGGACACGCTTATATAAACGCACGTAAGTGCACTCGCAATATAGTTTGTCTTGCCATGTGTAACCCATATGGTAGACATGCATTAGTGCTACTTATTAGCTGCATGGTTTTGTACGTGAGCGAGGGCGACTGACTACACGATGTGGTATTCTGTACGTGATGAGCGCGCGTCTTTTCTTTTTCTTTTTGTGCAATGAGACGAGCAGGAGCGGCATTTGAAGACTAATTTGAAAAGTGATGCCAACGAATGCTTGAAAGCTGTGAACAAGGACCAAAAGCCACCATAACACCATGCTGGAAGAAATTTTGAAATAGTTCTGGAGTTGGACATGGTTAATTTAAACAATTTTGTACATATTTAGTTATAATTAATTGAAATTATATAGGCCACTTCGATCTCAGCAGCAGCACAAGCAGCTAACAGCAGACCACAAGCAGTGCAGATCGACATCCATCGCCCTGCTAGCTAGCTAGCTAGCTCTCTTCTTCTTCCCCGCACCGCACCGGAGAGATAGATGGACCGAGAAATGCTAGGGGGCGGTGGTTACAACGGAGTGGGCGGATCTGGTGGCGGTGCCGCCGTACTACCTGGCGGCCCAGACCATCATGAGCGACCGCCGGAGAGAGAGATGCTAGGGGCGGTGGTAAAACGCAGTGGCCGGAGCTGGTGGGGCAGCCAGATTACCCGGGCGCACCAGACCATCATGAGAGAACGCCCGGACGTGACAATAAAGGAGCTTGCCCGCATGGCTACTTGGCGCTCACCCTCCCGACTTCGCGCGTGGCGATGCGCTTGGGAGATTGAGGAGTAGCGGTGGGCGGCGATCGTGTGAGAAGTTGCGGACCTACCAAGCTCCGCAAGCGGAGTGGCGGGGTGATGCGCGGGAAGGTGCAGAGCAGCAACGGGCTGGCATAGGCACAGGCCTAGTGGGCCGCCATGGCCCTCGGCATGACCGGTCATGTTTAAGTGCCTGTAGGGCCGTGCCTTGGCCGAGAGTTAAGCACGGCTGACCCGACACGCCCATCGGCACGATGTGAATTTCCTCCCATGGAGAGGGATTCAATTTTACAGATGGATTCATTGAAAAGGAAAATTTCGGTCAGATTTCCACCAGAGCTGCTCCTATCTTCTGGCTTCCTAATATGGTTGAAGTCACCTAGGAGGAGCCAATACAGGTCTTCAGGCATTTGAATATCGAGCCAGTTGATGAAGTTTAGCTTGCCTTCAGCTATAGATCGAGAGCCCATACACACATGCATGTTAGCAGCCACTTAGTTTCATTGCGAAGGGAAAGAAATCCCACTGATACTGCAAACTCATTGCTAAAACCATGTTTCCACAAAACAAAAACGCTCTAGATTATGCGGGTCCAGTGCCTAAGGAAGACACGGTGGCGTGTAAAAGAAAGCTAGAACATTTTTCCGGTGTTGTATGCACGACCGGGTCCAGTGCGTAAGGCACAATTGCTGCGGAAGCCCACTAGGTGCGTGGTGTCCGCAGTCCGCCAACAACCAAAATGGAAGTTTGTTGTGCGGCATGATAACTATTAGGTAAATTTCCTAAAATGGACTGTGCATCCGGATGGCAAGATACTGCACGTCCGTGCTGTAGTAAAATTCTTTTTATTTTGTCTACGAACAAGAAACACAACGGACAATCGCCGGCCAGCTGAGGGCGACTCACACGTTGCATGCTTTTGTACGTGAGCGCGCGGGCGACTGACACGATGTGGTAGCTCTGCATGCTAAGTTAAATTAATCCCTCCTCATCTCGTTGCATGCGTTCAATGGCGTGTACATATACACAAACGTCGGTACCACATGAAATGCTGTCGTCGTTAGGGCACCCGCAATGGCTCACCCATATGTTATTAGCTCTAGGTATTTTTTTCATGTTTTAATAGAAGAGAGAAAAAGCTAGCTCTTTGATCAAGAGCTATGCTCATACACAAATTCCAAAATCAGTGAGAGTGTCATGTGGGTCTAATCATACTATGAACCATTGCTAAAAGGTAGGATTATTGGAGAAATGGCTTGGAGCTAATATCTGGCTTATACCATTGTGGGTGCCCTTACCTTTCTTTTATGGTCAACGTTACAACTACCTCCATTATTCTATATTATAATATAAGACATTTTTGAACTTTTTAGATAAAATTTTTATTATGCAATTAGATATACGTTATGTTTAAATACATGGTAAAAACAATGTCTCTAGAAAAGACAAAACCTCGTATAATTTGAAATGGAGGGACTAGCACTTACTAGTCCCGGACGTGCACATAGTGGAGCTCAGGATGGGCGAGCCGTTTCCCGCTGGGCCAGCCGACGACGACACGCGCGTCTGCGTCTGGATCGACATGACCTCCATGACCGTTGGCTCCCCCCCGCCTCCTACAGTTGGCCAGCCAGCTTCACAGCCTATGCTTGCATGCATTGGCTTGCTAGCTGCATGCCGATATATATATATATATTTATTGTGTGTTCCGCGGAATAATGCGCGATGTCTGATCGATCGCAATAATGCATTTCGATGGTGTGATAAATCCATCGTGTATTTCGATGGGTGTTATGGAATATAGAATCGTGTGTTTTGTTCTCATTCATCATGTTTAATTACTACTGCTAGCTTTCAAAAAAATTTCTAAAACATTTTAATTCATGTGTAAATGTGTTTTAAAGACTTTCCACAATAAAAAACATAATGTGCAACTAGCATGAATGCACTTAGCATTAACGTATATTGCATTTATGCGCTAGTGGCATCTCATATTTTTGTTTATTAACTACAACATTTTATCTTTAGCTAAATCTAGAAACATTTTGAAAGCTCTAAATATTTTATTTGGATCCTTCATCCCAAACTATCTCTATGAGAAGTTTAGACATTTCATGTGGTTTAGAAACCTTATCAAGTATTTACCCAATTCTTTTAACTAAAAAGACTGAAAACGCCTTGAAACCACTTTAAACCATGGTAGGCAGGTAATTTGAAATGTTTAAAGAGTCCAGGAAAAAGATGTGCGGTTCTAGATTTCAACAAGAAAAATTATACTATAATGATAGTTCAGAGAAGTAAAATAGACTTTTTATTTAACCTTTATACATATACATTTTTTTTAGAATTACACAAAGTACAATGTATGCACTAACAACGCATGCACACACTAATGTAGGACCTAGGTGGCAATCCCGGTTGGGAAACCCTTTTGTCCCTGGTTTTCTAACCAGATTGCCAATCGAGGACTAAAGCCAAATCCTTTAGTCCTGGTCCCTCAAGCGGGATTGATTTGAGACTTCTAGTCCCTGTTGGTAATACCAACCGGTAATAAAAGCGGCACTAGCCCGTCCCCAGCGCCGCCACGATTAGACCTCCAAATTCCTGTTGGTTATACCAACCAACCTACCGGGATTGAATATCTCTTTTCTTTTCTTTTCTTTTCTTTTACAATTTCTTTGCATTGAATATTGTATGCACATATTAAGAGTGAAACTAATTAAGTAAGATGTTGTATATATATTATAATGATCATCCATTCCACAATCAAATTTCATACAAACTATAATAAATTTAAACCAAGTCATTACACACTACATGGCCAAGTACTCCCCAAAGTTCATGCAAACATAGATTGTCACCACTACTACCTAATGAAGTTGACTTTCAGTATTTTCAATTCGGTGAAGTGTAGGTCACCGATGTGGTATCAAAAACATCATTGGTGAAGACCAACGCATTAACCGTGCACTCTCCCTTGCTTCACAACTACGAGCATAGGGTTTAATAACGTGACGTTTAACGGTGCTCGAGAAGTCGGTGGGTCTCCCTCTTAGTCGCAAGCGCCTTTGCCTCAAATCCTTCCGTAGTGAGTGTTGGCCATTCATGAGCATATTTCCAATCGTAACCCAATTTATACATTGTTTTGTTTAGAATGGCTTCAAAAGCGCACCATATAAGCATCGACGAGAAAACCAAGCTTTGCAACATATAAGATATAAGTTATGAGTTCGACTTGACTTTTACCACATCATTTCGATTGTTCCGAGCAATGCTTGCATAAAAGTCCTCAACATCATGACGCATGTCCGCATTTATAGCTTGTATTAGCACGGAGGATAGTGTAGGTAAGGCGTACCAATATTCGCATGCTTAGTTACACATGCAATGATAGCATATTTTTGTGCAACAAATCTGCTTTGGGTGCCTTTATTCCCATCTTTGAGATTTGTACAACACCTCTACCCATCCTAGCTGGCGATGGAAAAGCCAATTCGACATTGGATTAATGGACCATTATCTACATGAAAGGTCTGAACAACCAATTCCTAAACCCCAAAATTTGATAGTTCCTCTTTAAGCCAAATGATTGGGTCAATTACCTACGGTACATTTAAGAATCACATATATATACATATTAGAAAATATATTTATACAAGCGTATTTGACACATTAATTTATTGGAAACATATAGAGTTGCTTACTATGCTTGGATGATTAAACGGTACATCCGGCAACACTGGATCGAATCCCATCCACTTTACATAGCCGCTCAACCCTATGACTTCCGGCGGAGGGAGACGACTAAATCCGACCATCTCTTCTCAATAAAAGTCAATATATCAAAAATCATATCACAGGAGACAATATTTTTCATACACAAAAAATGCATATCACTAGTCATTTTTTTCATAAGTCTACAAATATCGAAATTCACATCACTAAACCCTATATATCAAAAAATCATATCACTGTAGTCAATATTTATCATATACCAAAATGCATATCACTAAAGTCAATTTTTTTCACAAGTCTACAAATATCAAAATTCACATCACTAAACCCTATATATCAAAATTCAAATTACTGTAGTCAATATTTATCATATACCAAAATTCATATATGTATGTCCTTTGAAGTTAATTTTTTATAAGTCTATATATACTAAAATTCACATCAATAAACCCTATGTATCAAAATTCAAAGATCCGTCCACATATATATCAAAATTGATATATCAAAATATATATCACTAATGCAAATTTATATCAAATATATATATTTTCATGGTTGAGTTCTCGATTTCACACAGCAGGAAGGGATGAGATCGACGTGGTTGGCACTGCTCACCGGTGGTAGTAGCGAGGGCGTAGTGAGGCCGAAGACTAAGGCGAGGATAATGCATGCGGGCGAGGACAACTGGGTGAGGCGCCGACGAGGACGGAGGCGAGTGCAGACGGATCATGAGCGAGGCGAGGGCGCGAGAAAAGGGCAACGAAATGACAGACAATGGAATGATGGCGGCGCAAGGCGACGACGGCGAGGGCGAGGGCGAGGGCGCGAATGACAAATGAGGGCGTAGGGCGACGGCGAGGGCGAGGGCGCGGCGGGCACGGCCTAGGGGACGCACGGCATGGCTGGCAACAAAGGAGTGAAATTTTAGGGAGGAAAAAGAACACCCAGATATATACGGTGAGAACCCTATAGTCTCGGGTTGGGCTACCAACCAGACTAAAAGGCCTTTAATCTGGTTTGTGGCCCAACCGGGACCTGGTGGCCCAACCTTGTACTAAAGCCCGATTTTGACGCCTTGTGGCGAATCACGCCTCTGCAGCTTGCGTTTCCCGCCTATACAACAGCTTTTTTAACATATCCTTTTTACATAAATAGGCTGAAAATTAGAAATTGCGTAGTAAAAAATATAGCTCAAGAAATTGCAATACAAAATTTGCGTTCATATCCTTTAGATGTTTAATAACATATGCTATAAATTATAATTAGATTTTAAAAATTCAAATTTCAATTCTAAGAAATTCAAACATAGTTTTGCTTAATAAGATGATTTCAAATGAAAAAGTTGTCAACTACAAGTTGTGTAACTTTTCGAGATCTACAACTTTTGTTTTAACCATTTCTCCATTTGAGGACATTTTAAAAATTGAAATTTCAAATTTTAGAAATTTAAATATAGTTTTAGTTGACAAAATGATTTCAAATCAAATAGTTTTCAACTACAAAGTTGTGTAATTTTTTGATATCTACAACTTTTATTTTAGTCATTTCTTCATCTCGCAAAGTGGTAGTGTACATTGTTCACAAATTTACATAAATTTGTGAACAATATATACTACCACTTTGTCGGACGAAGAAATGACCAAAATAAAAGTTGTAGATCCTGATCAGTTCTACAACTTTTATGTTTATGAATTTTCCAAATGAATTCATTTACTTCTACAAAATATTGTTTGAAGTTGCTATTTTTTTAGAATCAAATTTTGAATTGATAAAACAAATTTACATGAAAAGATGACCAAAATGAAAGTACAGAAGAACACGAGAAATTGATAGAGCATGAATTTAGAAAATTTTTGGGAAAAATCATTAAATTCGAAGTTAGTATCTGAGAGAAAGACCAAGTTACAAGTTTTAGCCAGAGACTAAAAAGAGAAATTAAACTTCTTTAAAAATTTAATTTCAAATGAAATTTCTAACATAGTTTTCCTTGACAAGATGACTTCAAATGAAAAAAGTTGTCAACTATAAAGTTGTATAACTTTTCGAGATCTACAACTTTCGTATTGGTTGTTTCTCTCGATTTTTTATTTGTATATGCATTTCAATCCTACATGAGTTAAATATCAATCCATACCAACATAATTATAATATCCATACAAATAAACCTAATGAACATAATTAACTTGCATACAAACATAATTAAAATATCCATACAAATAAACTAAATTAAATATAACCGTTCGAATAAACCTAATTAAATATAATAAAGATGGAGAAACCTAACTAACACATGGATCCTACAAACCCGGCTGCAACCGTAGCATGTTTCCCTTTGCGAAGAGTATACGTCTCTGATTGTGTAACCACGGTCATTATCAATGTAATACAAGGCTCGTGACTACAACACTCTCCATTGCCTCAAAACGCCGAGGACATTGCATCCCATAGATATATCCCTCTTGACAGACTATCGATGGCTATTCGGTTTCGCTTAAATCTCACGCAACATTGGATGCCGTGTAACGTCCTTTGGCCCATCGCCTGTGAAGTCCTAGGCATACCTCGATCGTTTAAGAGCTTGCGTGAGAATGGGCTGCAAGCCACATGTAGCATATGTGAAATCATATGGCAAAAACCGCAAGCGAACAAACAAAAAATATCAGAAACGCTCATATAATAATAAGAATAAATAAACATTACTCTCATATCATACACAACATACCACAACCATATGGTTGAATGTCGCATGCCTCTCGCTTACTCATGGCATGTCCGGACTATGCTCACGTAAAGCTTCTATCTTCAAGGACGAGAAATCAGCATATCACGGTAGCCAATTCGATCAATTGACTACAAAGAAAGCAAGACGACATCGATCTGGATGCCTATCTTGGTCGGCGACTATCGCCCGGTCCGCGATATCTGGCGTACCTCATTATTGTACCTAATGGGGATGTGGAAGGCGAGACCGCACGTCTATAACTCGCATCCTTCATTATTCACGACCTCACTTGTCATCGTCTCAAGATGTCCCACACCCGAGTAGCTATAGTCTTTGCTTCCACCACTTGACCGATTTTATAGTCTGTGACATATGCAAAAATTATGTTATGAATGAATGTATATATGCAAAAATATATATTAACGCATAAAACTTAAAATATTCCATACTATTCATGGGTCTAGGTGACGTGGGCGGCCCTATCTGGCGATAAGGCTTGAATGAAAGATCGTCGGTGGAAACCTAGTTCATGGTGGGAAGTCCGCCGCCATTCATCGTAACTAAAAAAACTGAAAAAACATCCCAATAAATATAGAACCCCCATATAAATATACCATGCAACAATATATATTAGAGAAACATATAAAAAATAAACCATCAAGATATATATATACATATACATATACATATATATATGCATGCCAAGTAAACTTAAACATTTTGCACATAATTTTTTAACGATTATTAACTCTCATCAAGAAATAATGTTGCAAACAAAGATCTAGAAAACAATAAATGTTTAAGGTTATGTAGAAATGATGTATAACTAAAAATAAAATCCATCATTATTACACTACTACACAAATGATTTTGCAAGACGGTGCACTTTTATTAACCGAGGCGGTCGTAAAATTCAACTGCCTCCAAAAATGCCTGCAGATTAACGGAGACGGTCGAAATTGACTGCCTCCATAAATCAATTTACGGAGGTGGTTGAGAAATAACCGCCTCCTAAAATCCATTTACGGAGACAAAGCCATTTAATCCAAAAATCGAGGCCATTTTTGAAGCGGGCGCTTAATTCAACCGCCTCCATTAATATTGCTCAGCCCACTAACCATTGGTCAAGCCCATATAAGCCCAATTTCCAACTAAGACTATATATACCCAGGAGAAACCAAAGCCCACTCTCCCATTCCCTCCCCTCTACTAGCTGCGCTCTCTCCCTCTCCCGTTTTCTAAGTCACGCCCTCTGCAGACCCTCCCAACCCGACAGGCGCCACCACCCTCCCTTCCCTCTGCCTTGGTGCTCCACTTGGCGGCAACCCTCCCCGGTGCTCCACTGGCGGCGCCCCTCTCCCAGCACCTTCCCACTCAGCGACGTCCCTAGCTCCCTTCTCTCCCTAGTCCCTACGGCGGCGCTCCGGTGGAGGCGCAACTCGGGATGGGCACGGGAGGTGCGGCGCTCCGGCAATGGCGTAGCGGTGTGGTCCCTGCGAGGCCCACTACACTCATCTCTAAGCGCATCCCGGCCGGACATGCTCTTCTCCAACCGGATCTAGGCCGGCGGTGAGCATAGGCGATCGGATCTAGGCCGACCAGCGAGCATAGGCGGCCGGATCCAGCCGCGGCAATCATAGGTGGCCGGATCCCGGTCGATCGTGCTCTTCTCCGACCGGATCGAGGCCAGCCCGGCGAACATAGGTGACCATAGGCGACCGGATCAGGCCTTCACACGGGACCGAACCCCTCCTCTGGCGTCGACCGCTCATGCACAAGCAGGTGTTGCTTGCGGCGCCAAGGAGAGGCGATGGGCACACCGCTGCTCCGGTGGCTTTGTCTCGATGGCACGGCGGTGAATACGCCATGGCGCCCATGCGTAAACACCGGTAAGGTCCGAGGCCCAAAGAGGCCCAAATCTAGGCCCGTCTTTGATCGGACGAGGCTTTTTTTTTCTTTTAATTTATTTTCGGAGGCGGGCAAACCAACCATCTCGGTTAATCCGCATTAACGGTGACCTTTGATCGGAGGCAGTTGCGTTGCCCGTCTCCAAAAATCCAAAACACCCGCCTCCATTAAGCATACTGTAGTAGTGTTATTCCTAATTAAAAAACCACATATTTGAATATTTCTATGCTTGTTACTAAAGCATGAAACGATCTACATTATTAGCAATGAAAGATTAGAAGATGAAGTTGCTAACCTTTAGAAGATTGAAGATGAAACCGACGGCCGAGAGCAAGAACTTGCTCCCCCAAGCAAGAACACGGATCGAACACGGATGAACAATAAGCAAAGACCAAGATTTGACCGGTGTGTCTCGGGCTAGGGAGACAGTGGAAGCGGGTATATATAGGTGGGGACCTTTAGTCCCAGTTGGTAGAGCCTACCAGGACTAAAGGATCAACCTATAGTCCCGGTTAGAGCCAAAACCCAGGATAAAAGACCAGCAGAACCTTTGGTCTTGGTTAGTTGTTCCAACCGGGATTGAAAGGCAACCTTTAATCCCAGTTTGAATCACAAACCGGGATTAAAGGTCCCTGCTGCAAAAGCCTGCTGCACTATCCGTTGGACAGAGGATTCTAGTCCCGGTTGGTGGTTCCAACTAGGACTAAATCTCCTATTACTCTCAGGCGAAAGTCTGGCTTGGACTAAAGCCAAAAACCAAAAGTTTGTTCTCTACTAGTGACACTTACTCCTATGAACGTACGCACGCAAACCCTACGCGTATGAGCATCTTCGAAGATTTTGAGCCAGCAAATCCTAAACATTGACGAAGTCACCATAGGTGTTTTGTTGTCAACGGGAACGTCGCCTACCACTGAAAGCACAAACACCGTTAAATCTTGAAATATTCGCTCCCACGGAGGATCGAACCACAGAACCTAAGATGCTACTAAGACTCTTGTAACTAGGTACCTGCCATTTTGCCTGTATATATAGATATACGAAGGTCAAAAAAAATACAAAGGTAGATTTGGCCAAGGACCACAAGGCTGTGGCCCAAACCCCTAGTACCCCTTAAAAGTTAAGGCCCAATCTGAATGGGTCGTAGACGTTGGTGGCCCAGCAACTGCTCTCTAGCCCAATATCCTCTCATAAAAAAAAAAAACACGACGGCTGTCTCTGTCCTAAAAAAGGTCAATAGCTGATACTCATGATTTCTTTTTGCAATTGGAAATACACGCATCACGGCGGTTCTTGTTCCTACTCTTTTTTTCATTTAAAAAGAGGAGTAGTACAGTGGTGTTTCTCCCCCGGTCGTGGAGAGTGAAACGAACAACCGACGACCATGTACCCACGTATCTGAATACGTATTAGCTGCATGCCAACGAAATGTGCTGTATAAAATTCTTTTTATTTTATCTACCAACAAGAAACACAACCGACAATCACCGGCGAGATCAGCTAAGGGCGACTGACACGATGCGGTCGTAGCTGCATGCTTTTGTACGTGAGCGCGCGCGTACTATATATCTAGGCGGCCGGACCGGGCCACGTCTCAGCAGTCAGCACGCAGCAGCACCACACGCAGCTAGCTAACAGCTGGCCGGCCACAAGTAGTGCAGCAGCTCGACGTCGTCCATCGCCCTGCTAGCTAGCTCTTCTTCTTCTTCTTCTTCTTCTTCTCGGAGAGAGAGAGAGATCGCGAGAAATGCCAGGGCCGGTGGTAAAAACGTCGTGGCCGGAACTGCTAAGGCAGCCGTGCATCACTGCGTAGCAGAACATCACGAGCGACCGCCCGGACGTGCACATACAGGAGCTCGGGATGGGCGATGACTATCCCGCTGGGTGGCCATCCGACTACACGCGTGTCTGCGTCTTCATCAACAATTACACCATGACCGTGGCTGCGTATATTATGTGTTGGCAATTGCAGGTTTGGACGACATATTATGTGTTGGCAATTGTATATCATTTTAATGTCTAATCATCTATCAGCAATAAGACTGTAAGGCTACAAATTATCTGTCGGCGTTTCTCTGCTGGCAGAAAAAGTGTCAGCAAAAATTTGAAGACTTAGAAAGTGTCGACATAGCCTATACAGGGCAACTGTGCAAGTGTCGGCCAAGGAGTACCCGTGTGTGGGCCACCAGCAACAAAATCATGGGTCCAAAGCAGGACGCCGAAATATTCAGACCCACGCAAGAAAGCATCGAAAACTCTTCCACCCGCTCCGGCTCCGCACACCCAAAACAAATAAAAAAAATCCCTGCCCCTACGATGGTGCTCCCAACATCGCCGCTGTGGCACCCCAACGCCCCCCTTGCCAAAGCGCCACCACACACTGAGAGCCCGTGACGGGCGCCACCATACAGCGGCACCGCTGGGCGCCACAGATGCCCCCGCCCACCGCCAAGCGCCATCGACGCCCCAGCCCACCGCCCGGCGAAGCGAAAGTCTTTGCCGCCATCGCAGATGGATCTCCGTGCGGTGTGCATTCAAGTGCATTACATCCCCATCTCATCCTCCACATCATTCACTTCCCCTCATCCCCATTCCCCTTCTTGCTAGGGTTTGGGCGCAGGACCGCCGCCGCCGCTCTACACCTTCGTCGGGCCCTTCACCAGGCCTTCTTCAGACCCTTCGCCATCGATGAGCACACACCAAGTATGCCCACTACTTCTTTTCCTTTGTTGCTGTGCGAAACCAAGCGCCCAAACCCTAAATCAAGCTATTTATGTTTGGATCCGATCTAATTACTTGTCTATACATGTCAGTTTTTTTGCAAAACCTATGGATCTGTGCGGGTGTATGTGTACACCCATGTCCTTTAGTGTGTCCGCCCTGATTGTGCGTAGATGGATCTGTAATCCTTGCTAGACAAGTATGGAAGTTTTGCTCGATTGTATGGGTTTTTGCTATTAGGTACTATTTACAGATGAAACAAATCTGACTTGGAATGCACCATGGATGTTTCTGTGTTATTAGGGATTACCTTTTGTATCATGAAAATTCATGCCACATGCAGGTGTTTTCTGTGTCGATGCTTCCTTGCTTTATATTCTTGGTACAGATGCTAATATAATCGATTATGTGTTGCAATCAAGAAGCCCCGCCATGGTGATCATTATGATGACCATCTCCTCCCGTACAAGGACACAGGACCTTGAAGACCTTTTCGGCAGATATGGGAGGTTATCCTGGTTATAAATATGAGATGTTTTATGCACTTTCCATGAAACATTTTTTTTAATTTTGACGAGTCAAGGCTGCTTTGGATCTGTATTCCAATGTTTTCTTTTAGCTCTGTCTAGTTTACAGAACCACTGATGCAACTTAGGCCCTGTTTGATTCCACTAGATTGCAGAGTCCAATTTCCACAAACTACCTATTGGATAATAGATGGCATTTGGCCTATATGCTTATACCATAACCAAATTCCATGAAAACGTAGGGAACACTTAAAGCCTGTTTGGATTGCTGGTGGTAGCAGAATGCCTATGAAATTTCCTTGCAAATTATTGTTTCTTTGGCATTGAACCCTTGATTGATTGGATGTAACAATATATTTTTTCATGCCTTCCTCACCTGGTTGAAGTGACACCTATTTGGACATGATCCTACATAATACAAGACTTACTGAGTTACAAGGAAATCATGGTCAGCCATGGTACTATTTTATTCTGGAGATTTTCTCCATTACACATGAATTCGAGGTTTGAGATATCTAATCAATTAAAATGAAATGAAATACTTTTATTCTTTGCTTTCCTCCTGAAATACAGAAAAAAACATTAGAACCTTTGTTGCCTGTTGTGATTGGCATCCTAGGCTGCTATGTGCTGTCATTCTCAGCATTGTTTCTATTATAATTAGTTCCACACACCCTTCATGTCACTACTACAAATTTAGACATCACTATCGGCCTTATCACTGCCGGATTCGTGAGAACCGGCAAGTGATGTACGCTTCCGAGCTTGAAAACAAGAAAATAGCTGAGTCTGGACTAAAAACCGACATTGAAGGACCACATCACTTGCCGATTGTTAATACAAACCGATAGTGATGTCTATTTATTGTTGGTTGAATTACCAAACCGGCAGCGATACATACTCCGGACCTGAAAATTTTATCAATGCAGTTAACTCCAGACGCCTCCCAACTCCCAACTTTGCACGCCTCCCATCTCCTCCTCCCGAACTCATGATGCCTCCCATCTCCTCCTCCCAGACACCACACCCGCCTCCACTCCGCCGAGGAGAGCCACGCATGAGAGAGGCTTTTTCCTCCACTGTCCCCGAGGAGCTGGGCCAAGCCCCCCACGCCGCTCCCGCTCTTCCCCATCACCTCCAGCATGGCGGCGCCGTCGAGTGAAGATGGAGGACGCTCAGCCATCTCCGTCGGAGGTGCTCGAGCATGCGGTGTGGACCCATGGAGGCATGGCAGTGGCGACGCAGGGCACGAGGCCAACCCAGCCATGGTGACATCTGCCGTTGGGAGGCCGGATCGACCTCCATGTCACGGATCCAGCCTCCACACCGCTACTGGAGTTGGAGGGAGAGAAGCGCCGCCGTAGGGAGGCCAGATCTGGCCTCCATGCCACTGTCGGACTTGAAGGGGAGGAGCGCCGCCATGGGGAGAGGGCCACCGCCGCCGGTCGCCTGCGCCGCCCGCGTTGGCCGCCATCGGATCCGTCTTCCCCCGCCATGGATCCATCCTCCCGCCACGGATCCGGCTTCCCCATCGCCGGATCCGGCCTCCTCCCGCATCACCGAGGGAGAGAGGGAGGGGAGGGCTGCTGGCGGAGGGGAGGAGGGCGCGCCAAGGAGGAGGAGGCAGCCGTGCTTTCGCCGAAGAAGGAGGAGGCAGCCGCACTGTGTCTCCTCGGCAATCTCCCTTTCTGGTGCTCCTGTGTCTCCGCCGGTGTAGATGAGTTTTTTTGTGTTCAACCCTGCTCCTTTGTCTGTGATGTACGAATCGATTTGTGGATGGGTTGATTTGTGATGTGTTGAACCCTTCTCCTTCGCTCTGCGATGCACGAATTGATTTGTGGATGAGTTTTTACGATGTGTTGAATCCGTCCTTTATCTGTGATGTATGAATTTTTTTCTTGGATGAAATGCTCGATGTAGTGGCGGCGGTAGCCAGCGAGCATGGCGGCGGCAGCAAGCATGCTCCAGCCAGCATGCTTCATGGATTGCTTTTTTTTGTTTTTCTAAACCTTATCATTGTCGGGTGAAGTATCGCAGCGAGAGCAATGAGCATCATTGCCGATATGCCAGATCGCCAGTTCAAAATCCGGCGGTGAAGGGGATTTTGAACCGGCGGTGATATCGAAAACTAGGGCAGTGTGTTTTAACTTGGATGGTCGTGTTGAAGGTTTTGAGGGTGCCCTTGTGCAATTGTTAGCTGTTTTCCCAAAGTTGTAACTTTGCTGATCATTTTGAGAAAAAAAATAAATTACCTGTTTTAATGGAAATTCACAGTCATGCCTGGTTTAGTTCCTTCTGGCCGGTGATTCATTTCTCTACTTGCTTCTTGACGGTGGTACTGTTTCTGGAAACCATTTCCACGGAGTGCGTTATGTGGATATGAAGCATGAGTTTGCGTTTGTTGTCCAACAGAAGCCGACTGATTGTTGAGTTTGCAAAAGGGTAAGCTACAAGACTACAAGAGCCCTCTGTACTATATAATTTATTCCTTTTCCTGCCTTATGTTTTTCCTTTTCTTGTACCACACTACCGCTGCTACAAGCTAAGCAAGGCTATCTTTTCCTTTCCCAGATTCTTGAAGCTCCTAAGGAAGAAATGGTTTCCCTAAAATTTTCGGGTGAGTTTATTGTCCAAAAGATGCACTAATTATGTCGCTATGTTTTTCACAATCAAAGCAATTTTCATCTTAGTTTTCATTTCAAGTGGAATGTCTAAGTACACTAAGAAATTAATCTGAGCTTGAATACTTAAACTCTCTCATGCAGTTTCCATATTATAAAGATATAATTAAATGCACTTGGTGTGGATACAACAGGAAAATGCCCATAAACTATATTGTTGACTGGTCAGGAAGCAATAACATTTGCACTTGACTTTAGGATATAGCAGTGACTCTAGAAACTTACTTCTTTGATTAGAGCTACATTCCTGGAGAAAGAATGGTGCATTTTATTTTCTGTTTTCAATATCAAATTTTGCATAAATTATTTTTTCTTGTCAAAACGTGAAGAGCTACTTCAGTTTACGCAAAGTGCCATTTTCAGATCTAATGAGGAATGCTGACACTGTGAGGTGACCACTATTCTACTGACATTGAGGTGCTGATTCAGTAAGTTTAGTAGCCACTCAAGCTATTACTACTTTGGCCCTGTTCCTTGAACTTATTAGCCGTACCTGTTTCAGCGAAATAACAGTATTTTTCTCTCACAACAAATCAGCATCAGCATCAGCCATTTTTCTAACCAGACGAACAGATCCTTTATATAGAGATAGTATCAGGTTGTTGCAGCTGTCGTTACTCCATTGAATTCTTACTTGCTTCCTTTGCTGCCAAACGTGAGGCGTGTCAGCTATTGCTAATAATGTTAATCTTGCTGAATCCAAGATGACAATTATATATACCATAATTAAGCTGCTGGTACCTAGCTTTAAATTCAATCCGCTCTCCTCAAGGAACTGAAAAGAATTATACATGACAGAAATTAACCTACTAGGTACCTCTGTATGCATTGCTAGCTAGTGGAGGCAGGCAACTACCATGATTTTCGATTCATCCATCAATAGCTTCGCTGCTTGTAGTTGGCACGTCATTGCCAACTAGATTGAATAGAATTATATAATGGGCCTGGGTCACTAAAGAGTTGATAGCATAGCTGCCCATTGTACAGTAATATTGTTTCACTATTTGCACCCAATAACAAAGCAAGAGTTAACGATACAGAGCACATTTCACTAATATTTCGCATTTTTTTTCATGTTAGGTACTTAAGCTACACGTGGTGTTGCAAGTATTTTGGATTGGCAACCTTTTAGGTTCGATCAAAGAGCTGTTACATGTTCTCTCGGAGTGGCAGCAACCATATGTGTACCAAGTTGGTGTTCAAGTATCTTGGATTGGCAACTAGTTCTGTTTCTTTTGTTTGCACCTACTATCGTGTAGGGCAGAGACATGGAAGTCTTGAATGCCACTTTTGTGCCCAAGTCATGATTTATTGATCTCTTAGCTTTAGCCATAACCAGTTAGTATAAGACAATTGGTGTATGTATGGAAGATCTAATATATTATTTCTATAAAATCAAGTGGATTTGGTCAATGTAACGTCTTCTATATGAACAAAAGTGGATTTGTCAAATTATTCAAATTGTATTTATATCTATATCTGCAATCTGATTATCATGAGTTTCGATTCTGCAGGACAGGGCATGGTTCACAAAATACCTTGAAATGGTTTCACCAACATATAAATTGTCGGGAAAGGTCTTAGCGTCGGCGAGGTCTTAATTGTCGGCAAAGGGTTAACTGTCGGCAAAGGTTTCAACCTGTCGACGTAGGTGCACCATTTGGCGACAGCAAAAGTGTCGGGATTCCTTTAATCGTCGGCAAAAGTTTCGCTGATGGCTTCTACCACGACTATTTCTAAACCGTCGAAAAACCTTTCATGGGAAGTTATCTGTCGGCAAAGGTCCCTTGACCACTATAGAAAGTGTCGACAAAGGTATGTCGTGGTATAGTGTGCCCCAGCTCCACAAGTTGGCTAGCTATCTAGCTTCTTCGATTCTCAGCCTGCTGCTTGCATTGGCTTGCTAGCTGCATGCCGATCTACATATATATTTATTTACTACGTGTGTTCAACGGAATAATGCGATCCATGTCTGATCAATCGCAATGCATTTCGAAGCATGGGCGTGATGAATAATCCATCGTGTATTTCGATGGGTGTTATGGAATAATGAATCATGTGTTTTTGTTCTCACCATGTTTACTAATGCTAGCTTTCCCAAATAGAGTACGTCCATGCATTTTAATTAGGGCTATCTAGTCACCGCTCGCGTGTTTCTAGGTGCATGGACATCGGAGTGCTAGATAGCACAGAAACACTCATGGACAGCGGAAACCAAAATCGAGTATTTTAAACCCATGCAGCACTCGATTCTCATGACCATTAGATCCTAATTAAATGAACACCAAGAAATATCCAAACAATACAAAAATATTAAACAAACAAAAAAATTAGCCAGATTATTTTTATGGAAGCCAAATTGGAAATTTCAAAGGGAAATCAAATAAAACATACAGAAAATAAAAAAAAACCCAAAAAAGATCATGTAACTATTCAAGTAATTCTGGCCATTCTCATTTACGAATTATCAATTTACACCACTTGTGTGCCTCTATAATTGATAAATGAATCTCTTTTGTGAGATCCTGGATCTGAAACAAAGATCATGGTAAGAGTGTTTGAAGCTCTTATATGAGGTCAAATGAAACATGCAATTGATGCTAAACCAAAAATCACTAAGTAAAAATCTTGACCTGACGTTCTGATAATTATGGATCATCATTAAAATAAAATAATGGGTGGTGAAAAATGATGTTTCAAAAGGTCCTAATAGAGACTAGTTCACACATAAGTTTTACAAAAATAGGTTTTGTCATATAATAAATCTGGCTAATGGCATAAATTAAAATATGCAGTTAAGAGGTTCTGAAAATCCATAAGGAGCAATATTTAGATCCCATACTAATATTATCTTTTGTGAGAAATGATCTTCCCATAAAGATAACAACTCCCTGAAAGTTATGTCTGCATAAAGGGACTACATGTCTACCTGTAAACTCTAATGAAGAAATGGCTTCCCTCACATACTTTTCTCATGTGTGTTCTTGTGTGTTATTGTTGAGGACTAGGATAAGACTACATGTGTACCTATAAACTCCAATGAAGAAATGGCTTCCCTCACATACTTTTCTCATGTGTGTTCTTGTGTGTTATTGTTGAGGACTAGGATAAAGAGAGACATGATCTATCTATAACTTCTACCACTACTGGAAACTTAAAATTCCCTGACGGTTTTGAATTTTTTCACGGTTATTGCATGCATAAACCATCAAGGAAAAAACATTATCTTGACGGTTTCTGAAAAACACACAGAAATTTGACATTATCTTGACGATTTCTAGAAACCACACAGGGAAATTAAATAACCATCAGGGGAATTCCTAATTAGCTTGTGGGTGCACATAACCGTTAGGGAAATTCATAATTCCCTGACGGTTTCATATTTTCTTTGACGGTTATTGCACAGACCGTCAGGGTAAATAGTATTATCTTGACGATTTCTGAAAAACACACAAGGAAATTCTAGAAACTCAAGAACATGAACAAAAGGTTTTCTCCTTTTAATCTGTGGTGGAATTTTGTAACTAGTCTTTCTCCCTCATGCTAACTCCAAATGATATGTTTCTTTTTCCTAATTCTTTATAAAATCATGATCTACCAATTAACAACATTTGTTTGGATACCAATTATTGTTTCTTGGTTCTTTTGCATAAGTTTGTTTTCTATTCATGTATATAGAGAAAGCACCTTGTGAAACAACCTTTAAAAAATGTCTTTCATACTCTAAATTTTTTTGTACATAAAATAGGCTACATACATACTATGGTGTAGAAGTTTCAAAATTTTTGGAGCCAATTTTCTTTTTTTATAGTCTAAATAAATTTCTACACCAGTGGCATTTCAACGCAAAGTTCACGAAAAACGGAGCTAAAACGCGAAGTACATAAAATGTCTTTCAACGCGAAGTTCACGAAAAACGGAGCTAAAACGCGAAAGTTATGATTTAAACGGGATTTCCTATAGCAATTTCTTTAACTAAATCTAACCTCAAAATTTAAATGTTACAAACAAGGTTAACAGTGGTACTAACATGTAGATTACAAAATTATGAAACTAACGCAATTTGAACGGGTCGATTCGGAGCTAAAACGAAGTTTTTATGAGCAAAACAAATCCAGTGGCATTTCTGTAAATACTAAAAAGTATTTTGGACTAAAACAGCATATTTTACGTTTTCAAAAGGAGAAAGCATACTGAGGAAACGTGCTAAGGACGGCGGGTTCTATTTGGCCGAACATGAGGGACTCTTAAGCAAAATTCACACGCGAAGGGGTATTGGCCATCCTGGGCCGTTGGATTTGAAATGAACGGTTCGGATTAGATCTGTGAGGGGGAAGAGAAAGAAGGAGCCGGCCGAAACAGTGCATCCGCGGCGGCACAGCTATTACCGGCGACGAGGACTCGCCGGAGCACGCGGTTTGGGGCCTACGGCCACGGTTCGAAATGGGAATTGGATGGGGAGAAAGAGGAGAGCAATGCGAGCTCACCACGGGCGAAAATCGAAGGCGGAGATGAAGCGAGGACGGCGGACCACGGTGAGCAGCGGATGGTGATGTTCTGTGAAGACCGATGACCACGAGTTAGCGATTGAAGGCAAAAAACAAGAAGATAAAGGCTGCAAGAGGTCCGTTACTTCTCGGCAAAGCTCGGTGGAGGGCCAGACGCGACGGCGAGGCGACGGGAACGGTGGCTCGCGCACGGCAGATCTGGCGAGCGCTGTGGCGGTTGCTGTGGCTTCCTTGGCTCGAGCAAGTGCGAAAAGGGAGCGGGGAAAGGCAGCAGGGAGGGCAGCGAGGGGTTCGACACCCTTTTATAGAGGCCGGGCGCGGGGAGGCGCGCCCACGTCGCGAGGAGCGAAAAGGGACGATTCTTGGCTTGACCGGTCTTTGCTTGATTTGCGGGGTGGGGTAAGGCTCGACAAGGGGCGGGTCGTCGCCGAGGCGGGCGAGGAAGAAGCGCGGCAATTGCCGTGGGGTGCTGGGCCAAGGGAGCGGCGGCGGTTTCCTTCCGAACTAGGCCGGCCTAGGAAGGAAGCGGGGGACGGGAAGGAAGGGAGGTGAGCGGGCCGTCGGGGAAATGGCCTGCGGGCCGAAAATGAGGAAAGGAGAGAGAAAGAAAGAAATTCCTTTTTTTCCAAATAAAATTTTCAAACTCATTTTCAAGTTGAATTTGAATTCAATTCAAATTTTAGCCAAAGCTAATCATTACAAAAATAAATGTGCAAAGCTGACATGAATGCATCAACATGTTTCTATCCTTATATTTGATTTTAAATTCCCAAAAATATTAATTTCCTATATTTGAATGCACACTTAATATCATAATTGAATCAAATTTACTTATTTTAAAAGAATGAAAATTTTGGGTGTTACAATTATCATCGTAGAACATCATAAATGAACAACAATAAGTAACAATTTATTTCGTGAGTTTTCCGGGCCGCTTTCGTGGACGTGAGCACTACTGTTATAATAGATTTGTAACCCTCTCTGCAGAGGTTGTGCACATTCACCATGAGTCATGATTCCCATATGCCTCGGGTTAATTACTCCCATATCACTATCAAGGTGAGCGGCGAGGGTACACTATGAAGCCATTTCATAGGTTTCTCTAACAAGTTAGGGCCGCTAGGTTTCCTTGGTGTGCAGATGTAGGAACCCCCTTTCCTATGGCACATATCCATCGGTGGCTATACACATAGGAGCAGAGGCGATCCTATGCCCAATGTGGCAAGCCCTTTTACGCCATAAAGGTAACCTCTAACAAGCTAGAAAATGTCCTATTCTTGAGCTAAAGTCGAGCCATGCGACCCTCACGGGTTGCTTTGTCGGTCCCAGCTTTTGTCGATAGATAAGTCCTTATGGAGGGCCGAGGCTTCATGATCAAAAGTCATTTGCTCCTTCGCCCTATAATTCAGTTGTTTGAAAGCAAATTTTACCTTTTTGTTCCACAGAGCCATTGTTCAATATGTAGATCATTTACGATTATGTTGAGCGCTAGCAAACTACCCATATGCATATAACCCATAGGAGACAAGGAATAGGATAATCAATCACTAGGATGTCCTTACGGGTATCAAAATTAGACACATGCAAATAAGTAATTAATAAATGTGAATAGGCATCAAGGTAGATCCCATGCTATACTTGCCTTGATTAGCAAACTCTTGCTGGTCCCTCTGGTCGTCAACGAACTCTTGATCACCAACGTTCTCCTCACCGTCTCTAACGCGACCAACACGGCAACATACAACATTTCAGGAACATTCATGCAAAGCAAACAAACCTATTATTAGAACAGTACACCAGCAGTATAGAAAACAAGATAAAATGTTTATGAAAAGAATCTACGTCTCGCTACGATCACGTCAACGCGAAGTTCATGAAAACGGAGCTAAAAGCGCGAAAGTTATGAATTAAACGGGGTTTCCTATAGCAATTTATTTAATTAAACCTAACCATGAAATTTAAAAGTTGCAAACAAAGTTAACAGTGGTACTAACACGTAGATCATGAAATTACGAAACTAACATAATTTGAATGGGTCGATTCGGAGCTAAAACAGCGATTTCATAAGCAAAAGCAAAGGCAATGGCATTTCAGTAAATACTGAAAACGTATTTTAGACAAACAGGTTTACTTTACGTTTTCAAAAGGAGAAAACGTACTCAGGAAGCGTGTTATGGATGGCGGGTTCTATTTGGCCGAACTCGAGGGACTCTTTAGCAAAATCACCATGAAGGGTACCGACTTATGTGAGTCGTTGGATCACGAGATGGGTGGCTCGGGTTAGATCCGGGGGAGAGAGAAGGAGCTGGCGGGAGCAGTAGCTCGGTGGCATGCATGACCATGGCGGGCGGCAAGGACTCGCCGGGCGCCCGAAACTCGGCTTTTGGGCCATGGTTCAAGAATCGAGGCACCGGGGATAATGTGGGGTTCACGCGACCTCGTCCGAGCCGAGAAGGCGGCGGAGGAGAGAGCGAGGCGGCGGTCGCCATTGTTGTCGGCGATCGCGGAGCTTCCGCGCGACGTGGCTAGGGCTCTAGAAGCCACGAAACTTCGAATAAATGGCATGGGGAGAAAGAGGGAGCAAGGGGTTCTCACCGCGGGGGAAAACGAGGACGGAGGCGGCTCGAGGACAGCGGACCACGCGGAGGACGAACGGCGGACCTTGGCGCTCCTCTGTACGGCGGTTTTTGCTCCCGTGCGCATGGCGAATGCGAAAATGAGACGGGAGGCAGCAGCGGGGAGGCGGCGACGGGCTCGGCGCCGATTTATAGAGGCAGGCGTGGGGACGCTCCCCACGACACGCGACGGGCGCGGAGGCAGTTCTTGGCTGATGGGCTGGTGATCTGCGGAGGGAGGTTAGTGGCGGCCCGACACGCGGGCCCGAGCCGTCGGCACCGAGGAGAGAGGGCGCGCAGCGGTTGATCCGATCAAAGTGGGCGGGTAGAGAAAAAAACAGGAGGAGGGGAAAGGAGCAAAGGCGTGCATGAATTTGGCCTAGAGGAAAAAGGCCAGTGGGCGAAAGTGAGGGAGGAGAGAGAAAAGGAAGAAATTCCTTTTCTTTTTCCAAATAAATTTTTCAAACTCATTTTCAAAGGGTTTTGAATCATTTTGGCATTTAGGTCAAAACCGGACATCACAATAAACTAAATGCAGTGACATGAATGCATCAAAAGGTTACTAACCTTATATTTTATTTTAATTTCCTAAAAAATATTATTTTCCTATATTTGAAGGCACACTTAATAACATAATTGAATCAAATTTACTTATTTTAAAAGAATGAAAATTTTTGGGTGTTCTGATCTGTAGAAAGATCAAGGGGGTTCGAGTCCTAAACTTAGACGTACATAACATGTGTCTCCTAAGCAAATGGCTTTTTAGGTTGTTGAATGGAGATGGGATCCGGCAACAATTGCTTAGGAACAAGTATTTAAGAAAGAAAACTTTGACACAGGTTCAATACATGCATGGGGACTCCCAGTTTTGGGCTGGCCTTATGAAGGTCAAGGAGGAGTTCCTATCGTTGGGCAAGTTTGATCTAGGCGATGGGTCTCAAGTGCGATTTTGGGAGGACTCGTGGATAAGACCACGTCCTTTAAATTCTCTCTTTCCTGCATTATATAATATTGTTAGGAAGAAAAGCGCATCTGTAAGAACGGTGTTGTCTATGACACCGTTAAATGTAACTTCAGGAGATCTCCGGTAGGTGTTAATTTACAAGCATGGCACGAGGTGGTCGCCATGGTTGCGAGATGTCTGATTACAAACCAGAGGGATCGTTTTGTGTGGGGGCTACATCAGAATGGATTGTTTTCAGTCAAATCCATGTACAGAGCCATTTTAGGAGTTGAAGCTATACCTTATAACACTTTAATATGGAAACTGAAACTACCTCTCAAAATCAAAGTATTTTTGTGGTATTTGTATAAGGAGAGTAATCTTAACAAAGGACAATTTAGCAAGGCGCAAAGTGGCAAGGAGATAGAAAGTGTTGTTTACGCTCTTACGACGAGTCTATACAACATCTATTCTTTTATTGTCATTTTACTAAATTAGGTGTGGCGAATTGTTCGCATTTCCTTTAATTTAATACCTCCAACTAGCATTTACAATTTGTTTTTACAGGCTGGTTAGATGGGATTAATTGGAAACTAAAATCTAAGATTCTTGTGGGTGCAAGTGCAATTTGTTGGGCGATATGGTTAACCCCAGAATAATATAATTTTGACAAGGCCGCAGCACCATCTTATTTGCGGGTTATCTTGGGGACCCCTTTGGACCAGTCCTGGTCCCTACTATAGAAGGAGGAGGATCGCCAAATGTTAATGATAGGATGTAGGAATATTGAGACAACCGTGATGGAAGTATTTGCTAGATACGGTTGGAGATTTAGTAATAGAATTGCTCTCTAGATGTCGAGCTTGGAAACTTCTCTATTTTTTCTTTAGATCAAAACTTTGTGTTTGAGATTGCATGGATTGCAGTGCTTGTGTTGTAATAAGCAACAGTTATATACATTGGTCGATCAGAAGCTGGGATATTAATATATTCCCTTTTCTAAAAAAAAAAGGTGTTCTCACAGTTTAATTAGGGACTATAGAATAGTAAGGTTTATGATACGATGCTATTAATAGGGATTCTGGTTGTAGAGATTTTTGCATTTTAATTTGTTTTGGGATTATGATCCGTGTTCAGATATATGCACACGGCAATAGATGTTGAAATCGAGTTTGTCTTTTAAATTAATTAAGACACTGAAAAAATATATTGCCAGTTACATTGCTTCTGTTAAGGTTGCCAATCTACAATTTCAGATTGGACTTTGTATGCTATAACACTGCAACTGCAGTAGGTGCCTCTCTATTTTTCACCATCTTCTTTGATCTGTTCTGCAGTGGGACCTTTGAACGCCATACACAGGATCAATAGCTACATGGCAAAAAAGTCTATTCATGACCAACCAAACCTACATACAGAACTATGCTCAATCCCTTTCCTCTAATTCAGCATAATTATGCCATATACTCACCAATTCTAGGAGGCAATAGCACCTAGACACCTGGGTGGGATTTACATTCTGGTTTTTATTCCTATTTTTTTTATTCCAGTATCTAAATATCTAATTATAATTATTGGAACTGTGTCTTTTTAAGTATTGAAATATTATAGGAGGCAAAACCGCAAAAGTCCGTCGCGCCATGTTAGAGCAGCTCTTAGTTGCACCACGTCATGCTAGGCAGCTGAGTTCCTTTGTATCTACAAATAATGTCTGTTTCGTTTTGTTCTGTTTTGTTATTGTGCTACAGGGGAGGACATTAGCTAAAACCACTGTGGTCCACTGACGGCCTCAACATTGTGATTCTGGCCTCTGGTGGCGATCCTCCTTGTGGCCGGTATTACAGCGACGTCTACTGCCTCAACGGTACGTGTCCCTTCAAACATGCCCTTCACGTACTAATACTCTGATAAACAGGTTAGTGTGCTCATTCATTCCAAGCCTTTGTTTGCCTCATGTTTTCTACTAAAAAGCAACATGTTGATTTGGTTAATTCAATATCGGTTAATGCTACATGAGCCATATAGCCCCGTTCACAGAAAACCAAATGTTTCCATGTGAAATGCAGAAGTAGGAACTAACGGTTAAGATAGTTAATTGCTAGCCATCCATGAGTTCTGTTCTAAGGCAGATTTTCAGATTAAAATTTAAGAAATTAAGAATCTCTACAGCATTGAGGAAATGTTTATTTATTTTTCAATGGAACGGCAGAAGCTTTTCCATTCAGTTAAAATGGGTTTGTTCACTACTTGGCAAGCAAAATGTGATACCATTAAGGAAACTTAAACTGGGAGGGAATACAAAGCACCTTGAGAAATGAACAATTGTGTGATCTTGGGGAGGCAAAAGTACGCTAATTTCTTTTAGCGTAGTTTTATTACAGATAAGAAATTGCATTTCAATCTGCATGAGCTTATGAAATGGAACAATTATTTTGGCCCTTTTTTGTTGCTCTGTCAATAACCACATATTTTTGTTGAAATCCAGGAGCACTGCTCAATCATATAAGAGTAGAAGCATTCAAGAGTTTTTTTTCATCAAAACAATTTTGATGGCATTTACTTCACTGAATGCAACCTTATTTTTGTTCCCTAATTAATTCTGAGCAAACTCAGATATATGTAAATGTTATATCTCTTCTCTGTTTTGTTTATCTATAAATTTTACACAGACCATTATACATTTATAATAATGTTCACTATATACACAATAGGGAATATCTTTCTTATCGTTTGACAAGGATATTCGGGCAAGACAAAATATTAACATTTTTTGTGGCTCCCATTA
Organism: Miscanthus lutarioriparius; assembly: GCA_904845875.1. NCBI lineage: Eukaryota > Viridiplantae > Streptophyta > Magnoliopsida > Poales > Poaceae > Miscanthus > Miscanthus lutarioriparius. The sequence goes on from CAJGYO010000732.1 coordinate 43,955, forward strand.
CAACGCTTGGGCATTTACCAATATAAGCATAAGACTGAAGGTAATGGGCCAGTCTAAAATTGTCAGGGATGGTCACCAACTCATTAGGAGATTGGGCAATAACTGATGAAACACTGCTGGCTTTGAATTTTTTGATATTGGACGGGTTTATAAAATTTTCATATTTCTGAAAAGGTGTGGTTCATAAAGTTTTGTGATTGTATTAAAAATCAAGGAAAATTCCTATCTTATATCGTTCCATTAGCTAGAAGTGACTCTCTGTGTGTTTTGACCTATGGAATTACCTTGGCTGATGATGCTTGTGTTCCCCACTCCCAAGCATGGGTAGCTTGGCTTATGAATTCCCAAGTTATTTTAGGCCTTTTATCATGAGCACTTTTGCCCTAATAAATGGGGATGGACTTACAGATGGCATTGAAAAACTAAGACGAAAAACATGGATACAGAGTATGAATAGCTCTAACCATGCTTAGACAGCTGATACAATAATCCTTTATCAAGGTTAGGTTGCATGTCTTCCTCAAACTTCAGCTACTTTGCTTTTCTCTTTGCTTGTTATCTTGGAGTATCGGCGTGGTGTCGGCTGTCAACGGTGCTTAATTCTGTGATATTGAGGACCAGAAATGTTTGGTACTACCACATATCTGACGGGTTGGGTTGACTGCACTTTTTTTGTGTGCAATGAGACAAGCAGGAGCGGCATTTGAAGACTGATTTGAAGAGTGATGCCAACGAATGCTTGAAAGCTGTGAACAAGGACCAAAAGACACCATAACACCATGCTGGAAGAAATTTTGAAATAGTTCTGGAGTTGGACATGGTTAATTTAAACAATTTTGTACATATTTAGTTATAATTAATTGAAAGTTTCAAATTACCTTGGTACCAGATAACTGAACTTTAGATGCTTTATTGCACTCTTCGTTCGGAGAATGGCAGTGCCATTTCTTCTCGTTGTTATGAGCACACTGATTTGCTCGTTGTCATATGAGAAAAAACTTGTGAGCATGATGCTTTTGCAAAAGAACAACTAAAGCTGAATGGACATAGTGTCGACCTGTGCATCCGTTGACCTCAACTGGCCATCGCTCTCTGAGGTCGACGGTCTCTGCACCGCTTAGCTTCCCGTGTAGCATGTAGACCGACTCCTTTATGGAATACAACCGATGTCCGCAAGAGTGAAATGACAGTGGATGATGGTGGAATGATAGTCTCATCGTGTTCAAAGATTCATTTTTTAGTAACTGTTTAACACATGTTTAAATTACAATTTCTATGATATTATATTGCTTTCGGTGACTGTCAATTTCACGAACTTTACTTTTTGGATTAAATATTACTTTAACATTAATATTTAATTTCACAGTATTGTATCTTATCGTGCGATCCGTATGTTTTTTTTAGCAAAAGTTTAGTTGTCCCGTAGCAACGCACGGACACACTACCTAGTACCTATATAAACGTGCGTAAGTGCACGCGCAATATAGTTTGTCTTGCCATGTGTAACCCATATGGTAGACATGCATTAGTGCTACTTATTAGCTGCATGGTTTTGTACGTGAGCGAGGGCGACTGACTACACGATGTGGTATTCTGTACGTGATGAGCGCGCGCGCATACTATATATAGGCCACTTCGATCTCAGCAGCAGCACAAGCAGCTAACAGCAGACCACAAGCAGTGCAGCTCGACATCCATCGCCCTGCTAGCTAGCTAGCTAGCTCTCTTCTTCTTCCCCGGCACCGGCACCGGAGAGATAGATGGACCGAGAAATGCTAGGGCCGGTGGTTACAACGGAGTGGGCGGATCTGGTGGCGGTGCCGCCGTACTACCTGGCGGCCCAGACCATCATGAGCGACCGCCCGGAGAGAGAGATGTTAGGGCCGGTGGTAAAAACGCAGTGGCCGGAGCTGGTGGGGCAGCCGTACTACCAGGCGCACCAGACCATCATGAGCGAGCGCCCGGACGTGACAATAATGGAGCTTGCCCCGCTCGAGGATCTTCCCTATGCGTGGCCATCCGACTACACGCGCGTCTGCGTCAAGGTCGATACTAGAACCATGACCGTGTATGGTGACGACTCCTACCCGTATCCACAAGCTGGCTAACTAGCTTCGCTTCACAGCCTCCTGCTTGCATTGGCTTGTTGCTAGCAGCATGCCAATCTATATACTTAATTACGTGTGTGTTCAACGGAATAATGCGATGTCTGGTCGATCGCAGTGCATTTCGGTGCATGGGTGTGATGAATAATCCATCGTGTATTTCGATGGGTGTTATGGAATAATAATGAATCGTGTGTTTTTGTTCTCATCATGTCTACTAATGCTAGCTTTCCCACATAGTACGTCTATGCATTTTAGTTTATATATGGTGCATGCAATTGTTACTCACAGGTGAAACACATGTCACAAGCATGCATGATACGACTACTGACCAGAACCACCGGAGCCTCTGCGTTCGCTTTACTATGGCCTGTGTTCCTTCTTCTCTGGATACTCCGCCTCTTATATGAAACGCCAAACAAGCATCCCGACCTTATTACTATTATATATCTGTCGCTGTCATCAGGAAGGAGTCCAGATTTCTCTTCCAGATAAACTCACGTCATGTAGACGAGGTATCTATATAAACAGTGCTGCATTTGTGATCCATCCAACTCCAACACACAAAGAAACCACCTCCAGTCGTACCTCCTTTTGCAAAACTGTAAGAAGTCAAACACTATATATGGCGTTCAAAGCCAAACGAATAAATAATTCAGCTGGGGAAAATCGCCATTGACTTTAAAAAAAACATACTCCCTCCGCCCCAAAACAAGTGTCTTTCTCGCTTCCTAAGAAGTCAATAACTTTTAACTTTGCTCAAATATATACGAGAAAATATTAATATTTATAGTTTATAATTAGTACCATTAGATTGATTGTTGAACTTATTTGGAGATACAAATTAAATGTTGCTAATTTTTTGTACAAACTTGCCAAATTTAAGAAAGTTTGACCGGCACGAACGGCATAGCGACCCTTATTTTGGAATGGATGGAGTACAAACCTGGGCCATCGAGCATCTCTTTGTCGTCAAAGCTTGAGGCAGGCTGCACTCGACTTGTTTGGTTGTGGTCAGAGGTCAGTTCCTCCTTTCAAAAAAAAAAGGGGTCAATTTCAAACCTATGGAATCGCCGGCTTGTGATCCCTGACTTGGCAGACAGATCATTAGATCAAGTAGTTTGTAGTCACCTACTAGAAATATATTTTTTGAAAACAAACAATTTTATGTGCAAAGTCGACGAAAAGTGCCCCAAATGGCGGCCCAATTAGTTTGGCAAGAACAAAAATTGATTTTGCACCTTGGGACTGCATCCAAAGATCCTTTGTGCCCACATCAAGTATAGATGGCCAACCCGATGGACCGGCACGGGCACTGCACGAAGGCCATGGTGCTAATGCTGGCACGAGCATAGATATAGTGTCGTGCCTCTGGCTGCAACAACTCTGGGGCACAACACGATTTTTGGGCCGGCACTATGCGGCCTTATGTCGGGGATTGGATATAGATATGAGAGTATATATATACATATATATATATATATATATATATATATATATATATATATATGACTCCTCAAACCTAGCTCCTCCCAATACCAAACACGCTCCCGGCCAACAGCCGTCTATCCGCATCTCCTTCTCTCATCCCCCACGGTCTCTCCCGCATCTCAGGTTCCCATCTCCCAGCTCCACAAGCATGCCCGCATGGCCACTTGGGCGCTCACCCTCCCGACTCCCGCGTGGCGATGCGCGCGGGGAGATTGAGGAGTAGCGGTGGGCGGCGATCGTGTGAGAAGTTGCGGACCTACCAAGCTCCGCAAGCGGAGTGGCGAGGTGATGCGCGGGAAGGTGCAGAGCAGCAACGGGCTGGCATAGGCACAGGCCTAGTGGGCCGCCATGGCCCTCGGCATGACCGGTCATGTTTAAGTGCCTGTAGGGCCGTGCCTTGGCCGAGAGTTAAGCACGGCGGCCCGACACGGCCCATCGGCACGATGTGAATTTCCTCCCATGGAGAGGGATTCAATTTTACAGATGGATTCATTGAAAAGGAAAATTTCGGTCAGATTTCCACCAGAGCTGCTCCTATCTTCTGGCTTCCTAATATGGTTGAAGTCACCTAGGAGGAGCCAATACAGGTCTTCAGGCATTTGAATATCGAGCCAGTTGATGAAGTTTAGCTTGCCTTCAGCTATAGATCGAGAGCCCATACACACATGCATGTTAGCAGCCACTTAGTTTCATTGCGAAGGGAAAGAAATCCCACTGATACTGCAAACTCATTGCTAAAACCATGTTTCCACAAAACAAAAACGCTCTAGATTATGCGGGTCCAGTGCCTAAGGAAGACACGGTGGCGTGTAAAAGAAAGCTAGAACATTTTTCCGGTGTTGTATGCACGACCGGGTCCAGTGCGTAAGGCACAATTGCTGCGGAAGCCCACTAGGTGCGTGGTGTCCGCAGTCCGCCAACAACCAAAAATGGAAGTTTGTTGTGCGGCATGATAACTATTAGGTAAATTTCCTAAAATGGACTGTGCATCCGGATGGCAAGATACTGCACGTCCGTGCTGTAGTAAAATTCTTTTTATTTTGGACCAACAATAATTTGCATTCATTATGTATTAATCCATGATACCTATAATGGACCAGGTTGTGAGAGTGTATCCAATTCATAGACACAAGCTGACGATGCTAAGCAACGCATAAACGAGAAAGGGAAAGAGCACGGTATGCGAAACAAAGGAATGAAATAAATAGGAAACATGGTGAAAAATACCAAATAAAAAACCAAGAAACTGCCCTCACTGGTAGATCGAGAGGTGACACAACAATCAAATTTAATCCAATCAATGTGCATTATCCTTTGGCTCTTATTTATGGTGTAATAATTATCTTGTAGCTGATGGAGTTGTATTAGACAATGAAGACACAAATAACGATGAAAATAGTAATTGGTTGCATAGGAACGATTCCTATCAACCCATGCAGATTGATAAAGAGAACCTAGGTACCTATTTTTCTATAAAGTTCCTCCATGATTATGGTGTTGTTGCATTATAATAGATATTTTGTAAATATAAGTAAGATGTTGCTGTCTATATTTCCTAATATAATGCTCATATGTTATTATGTAGCTGCATCCGATTCTGCTAACACCATGAACCACCCTAAGAGAATTGAGTCAAAAAAAATTATACGATACGGAGCGCTATAAAAATATGGCCTTGAGATCGAGGAGGCAAGCAAGGCGTGAGCGTCAAAGGTTGCATAATAGTGAACCCAAGCGTAAGGAGGCCTTGAAAATAGCTGACAACAAATTTAGAGAGATGAGGAAGCACACGCTACACCCGAGTCTATAACCATGGAGAACCCGTTATATATAATCTGGGCGTTAGTACCCCACCGTGGGAGCATCTAGAGCTGATGGATACATGGCGAAATCCAGTGATTGGTTTATCCCGAGTCGAGCAACACCTCTTTATATTCCTCCACCTCATGAGGAGGTCGATGATGAAGGATGTGATGAGTTACTATCTGGCCATATGAGATGTTCCTTTCCAATTTAAGCAAAAGCAGTTCCCTATATACTCAAACTTGCAATGACAAATAAACAAGTCACAAAGGGGAGACTATCCCTAACGTCGGGGTATACTTGCGTAACCAGTGTTCTCGCGCACGGTCAATTGTATGTGGCGCTATCAAGAGCTACGGCAAGATCGAACATTAGGATCCTAGTCGTGTGCGGCTCTCGAGAAGGACGTGAACAAGGGAAAGGGAAAGGGAATGGAAAGAAGAAAAGCGACAAAGGATATATTCACAAAGAATATCTTATATAAAGAGGTTCTAACTCCATAAAAGAGGTAATGCATCTGCGTCGATACATATTTTTTCAGGATCTCAATGGTACTTTAACTTTAAAAATTAACAAACAACTTATATGCAGGATACTTCTAACTATAGCTTCAGCCATCTGCATGCGCATGTATTGCAAGAAGTCGAGACGCCGCATCTTGGAGTAGAAAATCTTACGGATCATCATTGATTGGTAACCAACTGCAGCTTGGTATTTGTGCAAAGCACGTTCTCTTAGTCGAACTATTGAGAGATTGGATTCTTAATTGTAGAATAGATTGTAAAACATGTATTGTGAAACACAAACTTCTTATGATTATCTTTCCGTAGCACTTGATTCCTAAAGAAGTGCAAGCTTATCTTTCGTGTATTGTAGGCATGAAGTGATGCGACAATTGATGTTGATGTTTCAATTTTGCATTCAAATTTAGAGTTATATTTTAAGTATCTACCTTTCGTGGAGACTTATGTAAAATTGATTGGAACATTATGATTGCGGTATCTATTTTAGATAACAGTATAACACACGCTCGTACATATGTTATCGTGGTATTATGAGTTCCTGTTGCAACGCACGGGCATTTATCTAGTAACTAAAAAAGACAAAACCGCCTTCGAAACCACTTTAAACCATGGTAGGTAGGTAAATTGAAATGTTTAAAGAGTTCAGGAAAAAGATGCCCGGTTCTAGATTTCAAGAAGAAAAATTATACTATAATGATAGTTCAGAGAAGTAAAATAGACTTTTTTCTTTAACCTTTGTACATATACATTTTTTAGAATTACACAGTACAATGTACGCACTAACAACATATGCACACACTAATGCAGGACTAGGTAGCAATCCCGGTTGGGAAACCCCCTTTAGTCCCGGTCTAGGACTAAAGGCTAGTCCTTTAGTCCTGGTCCCCTCAACCAGGATTGATTTGAGACTTCTAGTCCCGGTTGGTAATACCAACCGATAATAAAGACGGCTCTAGCCTGGGCCCTAGGCGCTGCCACATATTAGACCTCCAGTCCCAATTGGTTATACCAACCAACCTACCAGGACTGAATATCTCTTTTTTTCTTTTCTTTTCTTTTCTTTTTTGTGCAATGAGACGAGCAGGAGCGGCATTTGAAGACTAATTTGAAAAGTGATGCCAACGAATGCTTGAAAGCTGTGAACAAGGACCAAAAGCCACCATAACACCATGCTGGAAGAAATTTTGAAATAGTTCTGGAGTTGGACATGGTTAATTTAAACAATTTTGTACATATTTAGTTATAATTAATTGAAATTATATAGGCCACTTCGATCTCAGCAGCAGCACAAGCAGCTAACAGCAGACCACAAGCAGTGCAGATCGACATCCATCGCCCTGCTAGCTTGCTAGCTAGCTCTCTTCTTCTTCCCCGGCACCGGCACCGGAGAGATAGATGGACCGAGAAATGCTAGGGCCGGTGGTTACAACGGAGTGGGCGGATCTGGTGGCGGTGCCGCCGTACTACCTGGCGGCCCAGACCATCATGAGCGACCGCCGGAGAGAGAGATGCTAGGGCGGTGGTAAAACGCGCAGTGTGGCGGAGCTGGTGGGGCAGCCGTACTACCCGGCGCGCAGACCATCATGAGAGAACGCCGGACGTGACAATAAAGGAGCTTGCCCGCATGGTTACTTGGGCGCTCACCCTCCCGACTCAGCGTGGCGATGCGGGGAGATTGAGGAGTAGCGGTGGGCGGCGATCGTGGTGAGAAGTTGCGGACCTACCAAGCTCCGCAAGCGGAGTGGCGGGGTGATGCGAGGAAGGTGCAGAGCAGCAACGGGCTGGCATAGGCACAGGCCTAGTGGGCCGCCATGGCCCTCGGCATGACCGGTCATGTTTAAGTGCACTGCAGGGCCGTGCCTTGGCCGAGAGTTAAGCACGGCATGACCCGACACGCCCATCGGCACGATGTGAATTTCCTCCCATGGAGAGGGATTCAATTTTACAGATGGATTCATTGAAAAGGAAAATTTCGGTCAGATTTCCACCAGAGCTGCTCCTATCTTCTGGCTTCCTAATATGGTTGAAGTCACCTAGGAGGAGCCAATACAGGTCTTCAGGCATTTGAATATCGAGCCAGTTGATGAAGTTTAGCTTGCCTTCAGCTATAGATCGAGAGCCCATACACACATGCATGTTAGCAGCCACTTAGTTTCATTGCGAAGGGAAAGAAATCCCACTGATACTGCAAACTCATTGCTAAAAACCATGTTTCCACAAAACAAAAACGCTCTAGATTATGCGGGTCCAGTGCCTAAGGAAGACACGGTGGCGTGTAAAAGAAAGCTAGAACATTTTTCCGGTGTTGTATGCACGACCGGGTCCAGTGCGTAAGGCACAATTGCTGCGGAAGCCCACTAGGTGCGTGGTGTCCGCAGTCCGCCAACAACCAAAAATGGAAGTTTGTTGTGCGGCATGATAACTATTAGGTAAATTTCCTAAAATGGACTGTGCATCCGGATGGCAAGATACTGCACGTCCGTGCTGTAGTAAAATTCTTTTTATTTTGTCTACGAACAAGAAACACAACGGACAATCGCCGGCCAGCTGAGGGCGACTCACACGTTGCATGCTTTTGTACGTGAGCGCGCGGGCGACTGACACGATGCATGCTAAGTTAAATTAATCCCTCCTCATCTCGTTGCATGCGTTCAATGGCGTGTACATATACACAAACGTCGGTACCACATGAAATGCTGTCGTCGTTAGGGCACCCGCAATGGCTCACCCATATGTTATTAGCTCTAAGTATTTTTTTTCATGTTTTAATAGAAGAGAGAGAAAAGCTAGCTCTTTGATCAAGAGCTATGCTCATACACAAATTCCAAAATCAGTGAGAGTGTCATGTGGATCTAATCATACTATGAACCATTGCTAAAAGGTAGGATTATTGGAGAAATGGCTTGGAGCTAATATCTGGCTTATACCATTGTGGGTGCCCTTACCTTTCTTTTATGGTCAACGTTACAACTACCTCCATTATTCTATATTATAATATAAGACATTTTTGAACTTTTTAGATAAAATTTTTGTTATGCAATTAGATATACGTTATGTTTAAATACATGGTAAAAACAATGTCTCTAGAAAAGACAAAACCTCGTATAATTTGAAATGGAGGGACTAGCACTTACTAGTCCCGGACGTGCACATAGTGGAGCTCGGGATGGGCGAGCCGTTTCCCGCTGGGCCAGCCGACGACGACACGCGCGTCTGCGTCTGGATCGACATGACCTCCATGACCGTTGGCTCCCCGCCTCCTACAGTTGGCCAGCCAGCTTCACAGCCTATGCTTGCATGCATTGGCTTGCTAGCTGCATGCCGATATATATATATATATATATATTTATTGTGTGTTCCGCGGAATAATGCGTGATGTCTGATCGATCGCAATAATGCATTTCGATGGGTGTGATGAATCCATCGTGTATTTCGATGGGTGTTATGGAATATAGAATCGTGTGTTTTTGTTCTCATTCATCATGTTTAATTACTACTGCTAGCTTTCCAAAAATTTCTAAAACATTTTAATTCATGTGTAAATGTGTTTTAAAGACTTTCCACAATAAAAAAAACATAATGTGCAACTAGCATGAATGCACTTAGCATTAACGTATATTGCATTTATGCGCTAGTGGCATCTCATATTTTAGTTTATTAACTACAACATTTTTATCTTTAGCTAAATCTAGAAACATTTTGAGAAAAGCTCTAAATATTTTATTTGGATCCTTCATCCCAAACTATCTCTATGAGAAGTTTAGACATTTCATGTGGTTTAGAAACCTTATCAAGTATTTACCCAATTCTTTTAACTAAAAAAAGACGAAACCGCCTTGAAACCACTTTTTAAACCATGGTAGGCAGGTAATTTGAAATGTTTAAAGAGTCCAGGAAAAAGATGTCTGGTTCTAGATTTCAACAAGAAAAATTATACTATAATGATAGTTCAGAGAAGTAAAATAGACTTTTTTATTTAACCTTTGTACATATACATTTTTTTAGAATTACACAGTACAATGTATGCACTAACAACGCATGCACACACTAATGTAGGACTGGGTGGCAATCCCGGTTGGGAAACCCCTTTTTGTCTGGTTTTCTAACAGATTGCCAATCCAGGACTAAAAGCCCGTCCTTTAGTCCTGGTCCCCTCAACTGGGATTGATTTGAGACTTCTAGTCCCTGTTGGTAATACCAACGGTAATAAAGGCGGCACTAGCCGGGCCCTGAGCGCTGCCACGTATTAGACCTCCGGTCCTGTTGGTTATACCAACCAACCTACCGGGATTGAATATCTCTTTTCTTTTCTTTTCTTTTCTTTTACAATTTCTTTGCATTGAATATTGTACGCACATATTAAGAGTGAAACTAATTAAGTAAGATGTTGTATATATATTATAATGATCATCCATTCCACAATCAAATTTCATACAAACTATAATAAATTTAAACCAAGTCATTACACACTACATGGCCAAGTACTCCCCAAAGTTCATGCAAACATAGATTGTCACCACTACTACCTAATGAAGTTGACTTTCTCGTATTTTCAATTCGGTGAAGTGTAGGTCACCGATGTGGTATCCAAAAACATCATTGGTGAAGACCAATGCATTAACAGTGCACTCTCCCTTGCTTCACAAATACGAGCATAGGGTTTAATAACGACGTTTAACGGTGCTCGAGAAGTCGGTGGGTCTCCCCTCTTAGTCGCAAGCGACTTTGCCTCAAATCCTTCCGTAGTGAGTGTTGGCCATTCATGAGCATATTTCCAATCATAACCCAATTTATACATTGTTTTGTTTAGAATGGCTTCAAAAGCGCACCATATAAGCATCGATGAGAAAACCAAGCTTTGCAACATATAAGATATAAGTTATGAGTTCGACTTCGACTTTACCACATCATTTCGATTGTTCCGAGCAATGCTTGCATAAAAGTCCTCAACATCATGACGCATGTCCGCATTTATAGCTTGTATTAGCACGGAGGATAGTGTAGGTAAGGCGTACCCAATATTCGCATGCTTAGTTACACATGCAATGATAGCATATTTTTGTGCAACAGTCTGCTGGGTGCCTTTATTCCCATCTTTGAGATTTGTACAACACCTCTACCCATCCTAGCGGCGATGGAAAAGCCAATTCGACATTGGATTAATGGACCATTATCTACATGAAAGGTCTGAACAACCAATTCCTAAACCCCAAAATTTGATAGTTCCTCTTTAAGCCAAATGATTGGGTCAATTACCTACGGTACATTTAAGAATCACATATATATACATATTAGAAAATATATTTATACAAGCGTATTTGACACATTAATTTATTGGAAACATATAGAGTTGCTTACTATGCTTGGATGATTAAGCGGTACATCCGGCAACACTTTGGATCGAATCCCATCCACTTTACATAGCCGCTCAACCCTATGACTTCCGGCGGAGGGAGACGACTACGTCCAGCCATCTCTTCTCAATAAAAGTCAATATATCAAAAATCATATCACAGGAGACAATATTTTTCATACACGAAAATGCATATCACTAGTCATTTTTTTCATAAGTCTACAAATATCGAAATTCACATCACTAAACCCTATATATCAAAAATCATATCACTGTAGTCAATATTTATCATATACCAAAATGCATATCACTAAAGTCAATTTTTTCACAAGTCTACAAATATCAAAATTCACATCACTAAACCCTATATATCAAAATTCAAATTACTGTAGTCAATATTTATCATATACCAAAATTCATATATGTATGTCACTGAAGTTAATTTTTTTATAAGTCTATATATACTAAAATTCACATCAATAAACCCTATGTATCAAAATTCAGCATCCGTCCACATATATATCAAAATTGATATATCAAAATATATATCACTAATGCAAATTTATATCAAATATATATATTTTTCATGGTTGAGTTCTCGATTTCACACAAGCAGGAAGGGATGAGATCGACGTGGTTGGCACTTTGCTCACACTGGTGGTAGCAAAGAGAGCGCAGTGAGGCCAAGACTAAGGCGAGGATGATGGTGTGGGCGAGGACAACGGTGGCGGCGACGAGGACGGAGGAGCGGGTACGGATGGATGCATGAGGGCGAGGCGATAAAGTGGCAACGCACGAGGGCGACAAGAATGAGGAATGACGGCGAGGGCGCTGGGCGCAGACGACGGGCAGGGCGAGGGCGAGCGGGGCGAGGGCGCGAACGGCGAGGGCAAGGCGAGGCGCGAGCGGACGAGGGCAAGGGCGAGGCGAGGCGCTGGGCACGAGCGCGGGACGACTGCCTAGGGAACGACGGCGGCATGGCGGCAACGATGAGTGAAATTTCGAGGAGAAAAAGAACACCCATATATATATACGGTAGAACCCTATAGTCTCGGGTTGGGCTACCAACCGGGACTAAAAGGCCTTTAATCTGGTTTGTGGCCCAACTTGGGATGGTGGCCCAACCTTGTACTAAAGCCGATTTTGACGCTGCTGGCGAACGCCTACAGCGATTTCGTTTTCCGCTTATACAACAGATTTTTAACATATCCTTTTTACATAAATAGGCTGAAAATTAGAAATTTGCGTAGTAAAAAATATAGCTCAAGAAATTGCAATACAAAATTGCGTTCATATCCTTTAGATGTTTAATAACATATGCTATAAATTATAATTAGATTTTAAAAATTCAAATTTCAATTCTAAGAAATTCAAACATAGTTTTGCTTAATAAGATGATTTCAAATGAAAAAGTTGTCAACTACAAGTTGTGTAACTTTTCGAGATCTACAACTTTTATTTTGACCATTTCTCCATTTGAGGACATTTTAAAAATTGAAATTTCAAATTTTAGAAATTTAAATATAGTTTTAGTTGACAAAATGATTTCAAATCAAATAGTTTTCAACTACAAAGTTGTGTAATTTTTTGATATCTACAACTTTTATTTTAGTCATTTCTTCATCTCGCAAAGTGGTAGTGTACATTGTTCACAAATTTACATAAATTTGTGAACAATATATACTACCACTTTGTCGGACGAAGAAATGACCAAAATAAAAGTTGTAGATCCTGATCAGTTCTACAACTTTTATGTTTATGAATTTTCCAAATGAATTCATTTACTTCTACAAAATATTGTTTGAAGTTGCTATTTTTTTAGAATCAAATTTTGAATTGATAAAACAAATTTACATGAAAAGATGACCAAAATGAAAGCTGTAAGAACACAGTAAATTGATAGAGCATGAATTTAGAAAATTTTTGGGAAAAAATCATTAAATTCGAAGTTAGTATCACAGAGAAAGACCAGTTACAAGTTTTAGCCAGAGACTAAAAAGAGAAATTAAACTTCTTTAAAAATTTAATTTCAAACAGAATTTCTAACATAGTTTTCCTTGACAAGATGACTTCAAATGAAAAAGTTGTCAACTATAAAGTTGTATAACTTTTCGAGATCTACAACTTTCGTATTGGTTGTTTCTCTGATTTTTTTATTTGTATATGCATTTCAATCCTACATGAGTTAAATTTCAATCCATACCAACATAATTATAATATCCATACAAATAAACCTAATGAACATAATTAACTTACATACAAACATAATTAAAATATCCATACAAATAAACTAAATTAAATATAACCGTTCGAATAAACCTAATTAAATATAACAGTACGGAGAAACCTAACTAACACATGGATCCTACAAACCCGCTGCAACCGTAGCATGTCTCCACTGCCAGTAGCATACGTCTTGGATTGTGTAACCACGGTCATTATCAATGTAATACAAGGCTCGCACTACAACACTCTCCATTGCCTCAAAACGCTGAGGACATTGCATCCCATAGATATATCCTACTGACAGACTATCGATGGCCTGGTTCTGCCTAAATCTCACGCAACATTGGATGCCAGGTAACGTCCTTTGGCCCATCGCTTCCAGGAAGTCCTAGGCATACCTCAGTCGTTTAAGAGCTTGCGTGAGAATGGGCTGCAAGCCACATGTAGCATATGTGAAATCATATGGCAAAACCTGCAAGCGAACAAACAAAAAATATCAGGAAACGCTCATATAATAATAAGAATAAATAAACATTACTCTCATATCATACACAACGTACCACAACCATATGGTTGAATGTCGCATGCCTCTCGCTTACTCATGGCATGTCCAGACTATGCTCACGTAAAGCTTCTATCTTCAAGGACGAGAAATCAGGCATACGGTAGCCAATTCGATCAATTGACTACAAAGAAAGCAGCACGACATCGATCTGGACGCCTATCTTGGTCGGCGACTATCGTCCAGTCTGCACGATATCCTGGCGTACCTCATTATTGTACCTAATGGGGATGTGGAAGGCGAGACTGCACGTCTCTATAACTCGCATCCTTCATTATTCACGACCTCACTTGTCATAGTCTCGAAGATGTCCCACACCCCGAGTAGCTATAGTGCTGCTTCCAGCCACTTGACCGATTTTATAGTCTGTGACATATGCAAAAATTATGTTATGAATGAATGTATATATGCAAAAATTATATTAGCACGCAAAATTTAAAATATTCCATACTATTGATGGGTCTAGGTGACGTGGAACGGCCCTATCTGGCGATGGCGCGAATGAAAGATCGCCAGGGTGGAAACCTAGTTCATGTGGCTGGGGAAGTCCGCCGCCATTCATCGTAACTAAAAAAACTGAAAAAACATCCCAATAAATATAGAACCCCCATATAAATATACCATGCAACAATATATATTAGAGAAACATATAAAAAATAAACCATCAAGATATATATATACATATACATATACATATATATATGCATGCCAAGTAAACTTAAACATTTTGCACATAATTTTTTAACGATTATTAACTCTCATCAAGAAATAATGTTGCAAACAAAGATCTAGAAAACAATAAATGTTTAAGGTTATGTAGAAATGATGTATAACTAAAAATAAAATCCATCATTATTACACTACTACACAAATGATTTTGCAAGACGGTGCACTTTTATTAACCGAGGCGGTCGTAAAATTCAACTGCCTCCAAAAATGCCTGCAGATTAACGGAGACGGTCGAAATTGCCTGCCTCCATAAATCAATTTACGGAGGTGGTCGAGAAATAACCGCCTCCTAAAATCCATTTACGGAGACAGGCCATTTAATCCAAAAATCGAGGCCATTTTTGAAGCGGGCCGCTTAATTCAACCGCCTCCATTAATATTGCCCAGCCCACTAACCATTGGTCAAGCCCATATAAGCCCAATTTCCAACTAAGACTATATATACCCAGGAGAAACCAAAGCCCACTCTCCCATTCCCTCCCCTCTACTAGCTGCGCTCTCTCCCTCTCCCGTTTTCTAAGTCACGCCCCTCTCCAGACCCTCCCAACCCGACAGCGCCCACCACCCTCCCTTCCCCTCCTGCGCGGTGCTCCACTTGGCGGCAACCCTCCCAGCGGTGCTCCACCTGGCGGCGCCCCTCTCCCAGCACCTTCCCACTCAGCGACGTCCCTAGCTCCCTTCTCTCCCTAGTCCCTACGGCGGCGCTCCGGTGGAGGCGCAACTCGGGATGGGCACGGGAGGTGTGGCGCTCCGGCAATGGCGTAGCTGGCGTGGTCCTTGCGAGGCCCACTACACTCATCTCTAAGCGCATCCCGGCCGGACATGCTCTTCTCCAACCGGATCTAGGCCGGCGGTGAGCATAGGCGACCGGATCTAGGCCGACGGCGAGCATAGGCGACCGGATCCAGGCAGCGGCAATCATAGGTGACCGGATCCCAGTCAGTCGTGCTCTTCTCCGACCGGATCCAGGCCAGCAGCGAACATAGGTGACCATAGGCGACCGGATCCAGGCTTTCTTCACACGGGGACCGAACCCCTCCTCTGGCGTCGACCGCTCATGCACAGCAGGGTGTTGCTTTGCAGCGGCTTCGGCGGAGGCGATGGGCACACCGCTGCTCCGGTGGCTTTGTCTCGATGGCACGGCAGTGAATCCCGCCGTGGCGCCCATGCAGAAACACCGGCAGCGCGTCCGAGGCCCAGCAGGCCCAAATCTAGGCCCGTGCTGTATCGACAGGCTTTTCTTTTCTTTTTAATTTATTTTCGGAGGTGGGCAAACCAACCATCTCGGTTAATCCGCATTAACGGTGACCTTTGATCGGAGGCAGTTGCGTTGCCCGTCTCCAAAAATCCAAAACACCCGCCTCCATTAAGCATACTGTAGTAGTGTTATTCCTAATTAAAAAACCACATATTTGAATGTTTCTATGCTTGTTACTAAAGCATGAAACGATCTACATTATTAGCAATGAAAGATTAGAAGATGAAGTTGCTAACCTTTAGAAGATTGAAGATGAAACCGACGGCCGAGAGCAAGAACTTGCTCCCCCAAGCAAGAACACGGATCGAACACGGATGAACAATAAGCAAAGACCAAGATTTGACCGGTGTGTCTCGGGCTAGGGAGACAGTGGAAGCGAGTATATATAGGTGGGGACCTTTAGTCCCAGTTGGTAGAGCCTACCAGGACTAAAGGATCAACCTATAGTCCCGGTTAGAGCCAAAACCCAGGATAAAAGACCAGCAGAACCTTTGGTCTTGGTTAGTTGTTCCAACCGGGATTGAAAGGCTACCTTTAATCCCAGTTTGAATCACAAACCGGGATTAAAGGTCCCTGCTGCAAAAGCCTGCTGCACTATCCGTTGGACAGAGGATTCTAGTCCCGGTTGGTGGTTCGAACTAGGACTAAATCTCCTATTACTCTCAGGCGAAAGTCTGGCTTGGACTAAAGCCAAAAACCAAAAGTTTGTTCTCTACTAGTGACACTTACTCCTATGAACGTACGCACGCAAACCCTACGCGTATGAGCATCTTCGAAGATTTTGAGCCAGCAAATCCTAAACATTGACGAAGTCACCATAGGTGTTTTGTTGTCAACGGGAACGTCGCCTACCACTGAAAGCACAAACACCGTTAAATCTTGAAATATTCGCTCCCACGGAGGATCGAACCACAGAACCTAAGATGCTACTAAGACTCTTGTAACTAGGTACCTGCCATTTTGCCTGTATATATAGATATACGAAGGTCAAAAAAAATACAAAGGTAGATTTGGCCAAGGACCACAAGGCTGTGGCCCAAACCCCTAGTACCCCTTAAAAGTTAAGGCCCAATCTGAATGGGTCGTAGACGTTGGTGGCCCAGCAACTGCTCTCTAGCCCAATATCCTCTCATAAAAAAAAAAAAAACACGACGGCTGTCTCTGTCCTAAAAAAGGTCAATAGCTGATACTCATGATTTCTTTTTGCAATTGGAAATACACGCATCACGGCGGTTGTTGTTCCTACTCTTTTTTTCAATTAAAAAGAGGAGTAGTACAGTGGTGTTTCTCCCCCGGTCGTGGAGAGTGAAACGAACAACCGACGACCATGTACCCACGTATCTGAATACGTATTAGCTGCATGCCAACGAAATGTGCTGTATAAAATTCTTTTTATTTTATCTACCAACAAGAAACACAACCGACAATCACCGGCGAGATCAGCTAAGGGCGACTGACACGATGCGGTCGTAGCTGCATGCTTTTGTACGTGAGCGCGCGCGTACTATATATCTAGGCGGCCGGACCGGGCCACGTCTCAGCAGTCAGCACGCAGCAGCACCACACGCAGCTAGCTAACAGCTGGCCGGCCACAAGTAGTGCAGCAGCTCGACGTCGTCCATCGCCCTGCTAGCTAGCTCTTCTTCTTCTTCTTCTCGGAGAGAGAGAGAGATCGCGAGAAATGCCAGGGCCGGTGGTAAAAACGTCGTGGCCGGAACTGCTAAGGCAGCCGTGCATCACTGCGTAGCAGAACATCACGAGCGACCGCCCGGACGTGCACATACAGGAGCTCGGGATGGGCGATGACTATCCCGCTGGGTGGCCATCCGACTACACGCGTGTCTGCGTCTTCATCAACAATTACACCATGACCGTGGCTGCGTATATTATGTGTTGGCAATTGCAGGTTTGGACGACATATTATGTGTTGGCAATTGTATATCATTTTAATGTCTAATCATCTATCAGCAATAAGACTGTAAGGCTACAAATTATCTGTCGGCGTTTCTCTGCTGGCGAGAAAAAGTGTCGACAAAAATTTGAAGACTTAGAAAGTGTCGACATAGCATAGCCTATACAGGCAACTGTGCAAGTGTCGGCCAAGGAGTACCGATGTGTGGGCCACCAGCAAAAAAATCATGGGTCCAAAGCAGGACGCCGAAATATTCAGACCCACGCAAGAAAGCATCGAAAACTCTTCCACCCGCTCCGGTTCCGCACACCCAAAACAAATAAAAAAAATCCCTGCCCCTACGATGGTGCTCCCAACATCGCCGCTGTGGCACCCCAACGCCCCCCTTGCCAAAGCGCCACCACACACTGAGAGCCCGTGGACAGGCGCCACCATCTGGCAGCGGCACCGCTGGCGCCCACAGATGCCCCCGCCCACCGCTAAGCGCCATCGACGCCCAGCCCACCGCCCGGCGGCGAAAGTGCTGCCGCCACTGCAGTGGATCTCCCGTGCGGTGTGCATTCAAGTGCATTACATCCCCCATCTCATCCTCCACATCATTCACTTCCCCTCATCCCCATTCCCCTTCTTGCTAGGGTTTGGGCGCAGGACCGCCGCCGCCGCTCTACACCTTCGTCGGGCCCTTCACCAGGCCTTCTTCAGACCCTTCGCCATCGATGAGCACACACCAAGTATGCCCACTACTTCTTTTCCTTTGCTGCTGTGCGAAACCAAGCGCCCAAACCCTAAATCAAGCTATTTATGTTTGGATCCGATCTAATTACTTGTCTATACATGTCAGTTTTTTTGCAAAACCTATGGATCTGTGCGGGTGTATGTGTACACCCATGTCCTTTAGTGTGTCCGCCCTGATTGTGCGTAGATGGATCTGTAATCCTTGCTAGACAAGTATGGAAGTTTTGCTCGATTGTATGGGTTTTTGCTATTAGGTACTATTTACAGATGAAACAAATCTGACTTGGAATGCACCATGGATGTTTCTGTGTTATTAGGGATTACCTTTTGTATCATGAAAATTCATGCCACATGCAGGTGTTTTCTGTGTCGATGCTTCCTTGCTTTATATTCTTGGTACAGATGCTAATATCGATTATGTGTTGCAATCAAGAAGCCCCGCCATGGTGATCATTATGATGACCGTCTCCTCCCGTACAAGGACACAGGACCTTGAAGACCTTTTCGGCAGATATGGGAGGTTATCCTGGTTATAAATATGAGATGTTTTATGCACTTTCCATGAAACATTTTTTTTTAATTTTGACGAGTCAAGGCTGCTTTGGATCTGTATTCCAATGTTTTCTTTTAGCTCTGTCTAGTTTACAGAACCACTGATGCAACTTAGGCCCTGTTTGATTCCACTAGATTGCAGAGTCCAATTTCCACAAACTACCTATTGGATAATAGATGGCATTTGGCCTATATGCTTATACCATAACCAAATTCCATGAAAACGTAGGGAACACTTAAAGCCTGTTTGGATTGCTGGTGGTAGCAGAATGCCTATGAAATTTCCTTGCAAATTATTGTTTCTTTGGCATTGAACCCTTGATTGATTGGATGTAACAATATATTTTTTCATGCCTTCCTCACCTGGTTGAAGTGACACCTATTTGGACATGATCCTACATAATACAAGACTTACTGAGTTACAAGGAAATCATGGTCAGCCATGGTACTATTTTATTCTGGAGATTTTCTCCATTACACATGAATTCGAGGTTTGAGATATCTAATCAATTAAAATGAAATGAAATACTTTTATTCTTTGCTTTCCTCATGAAATACAGAAAAAAAAACATTAGAACCTTTGTTGCCTGTTGTGATTGGCATCCTAGGCTGCTATGTGCTGTCATTCTCAGCATTGTTTCTATTATAATTAGTTCCACACACCCTTCATGTCACTACTACAAATTTAGACATCACTGCCGGCCTTATCACTGTCGGATTCGTGAGAACCGGCAGTGATGTACGTTTCCGAGCTTGAAAACAAGAAAATAACTGAGTCTGGACTAAAACCGACATTGAAGGACCACATCACTGCCAATTGTTAATACAAACTGATAGTGATGTCTATTTACTGTTGGTTGAATTACCAAACCAGCACTGATACATACTCCGGACCTGAAAATTTTATCAATGCCAGTTAACTCCGCACGCCTCCCAACTCCCAACTCTGCACGCCTCCCATCTCCTCCTCCCCAGAACTCCGCATGCCTCCCATCTCCTCCTCCCCAGACACCACACCCGCCTCCACTCCGCCGAGGAGAGCCACGCCGGAGAGGGGCTTTTTCCTCCACCTGTCCCCGAGGAGCGGGGCCAAGCCCCCACGCCTGCTCCCGCTCTTCCCCATCACCTCCGCGGCGGCGCCGTTCGAGTGAAGATGGAGGACGCTCAGCCATCTCCGTCGGAGGTGCTCGAACATGCGGTGTGGACCCATGGAGGCCGCGGCAGTGACGTGCGGGCACGAGGCCAACCCAGCGCGGTGACATGCTGCCGTTGGGAGGCCGGATCTGACCTCCATGTCACCGGATCCAGCCTCCACACCGCTACTGGAGTTGGAGGGAGAGAAGCGCCGCCGTAGGGAGGCCAGATCTGGCCTCCATGCCACTGTCGGACTTGAAGGGGAGGAGCGCCGCCATGGGGAGAGGGCCACCGCCGCCGCTCGCCTGCGCCGCCCGCGTTGGCCGCCATCGGATCCGTCTTCCCCGCCACTGGATCCATCCTCCCCGCCACCGGATCCGGCTTCCCCATTGCCGGATCCGGCCTCCTCACCCGCATCACCTGAGGGAGAGAGGGAGGGGAGAGGGCCGTCGCGCCGGAGGGGAGGAGGGGCGCGCCCGCCGAAGGAGGAGGAGGCAGCCGTGCTCGCCCGCTGAAGAAGGAGGAGGCAGCCGCACTGTGTCTCCTCGGCAATCTCCCTTTCTGGTGCTCCTGTGTCTCCGCCGGTGTAGATGAGTTTTTTTTGTGTTCGACCCTGCTCCTTTGTCTGTGATGTACGAATCGATTTGTGGATGGGTTGATTTGTGATGTGTTGAACCCTTCTCCTTCGTCTGCGATGCACGAATTGATTTGTGGATGAGTTTTTCTGATGTGTTGAATCCGTCCTTTATCTGTGATGTATGAATTTTTTTCTTGGATGAAATGCTCGATGTAGTGGCGGCGGTAGCCAGCGAGCATGGCGGCGGCAGCAAGCATGCTCCAGCCAGCATGCTTCATGGATTGCTTTTTTTTGTTTTTCTAAACCTTATCACTGTCGGGTGAAGTATCAGCAGCAGTAGCCAGCGAGCATCACTGCCGATATGCCACTGCCAGTTCAAAATCCGGCAGTGAAGGGGGATTTTGAACCGGCAGTGATATCGAAAACTAGGGCAGTGTGTTTTAACTTGGATGGTCGTGTTGAAGGTTTTGAGGGTGCCCTTGTGCAATTGTTAGCTGTTTTCCCAAAGTTGTAACTTTGCTGATCATTTTGAGAAAAAAAATAAATTACCTGTTTTAATGGAAATTCACAGTCATGCCTGGTTTAGTTCCTTCTGGCCGGTGATTCATTTCTCTACTTGCTTCTTGACGGTGGTACTGTTTCTGGAAACCATTTCCACGGAGTGCGTTATGTGGATATGAAGCATGAGTTTGCGTTTGTTGTCCAACAGAAGCCGACTGATTGTTGAGTTTGCAAAAGGGTAAGCTACAAGACTACAAGAGCCCTCTGTACTATATAATTTATTCCTTTTCCTGCCTTATGTTTTTCCTTTTCTTGTACCACACTACCGCTGCTACAAGCTAAGCAAGGCTATCTTTTCCTTTCCCAGATTCTTGAAGCTCCTAAGGAAGAAATGGTTTCCCTAAAATTTTCGGGTGAGTTTATTGTCCAAAAGATGCACTAATTATGTCGCTATGTTTTTCACAATCAAAGCAATTTTCATCTTAGTTTTCATTTCAAGTGGAATGTCTAAGTACACTAAGAAATTAATCTGAGCTTGAATACTTAAACTCTCTCATGCAGTTTCCATATTATAAAGATATAATTAAATGCACTTGGTGTGGATACAACAGGGAAAATACCCATAAACTATATTGTTGACTGGTCAGGAAGCAATAACATTTGCACTTGACTTTAGGATATAGCAGTGACTCTAGAAACTTACTTCTTTGATTAGAGCTACATTCCTGGAGAAAGAATGGTGCATTTTATTTTTCTGTTTTCAATATCAAATTTTGCATAAATTATTTTTTCTTGTCAAAAACGTGAAGAGCTACTTCAGTTTACGCAAAGTGCCATTTTCAGATCTAATGAGGAATGCTGACACTGTGAGGTGACCACTATTCTACTGACATTGAGGTGCTGATTCAGTAAGTTTAGTAGCCACTCAAGCTATTACTACTTTGGCCCTGTTCCCTTGAACTTATTAGCCGTACCGTTTCAGCGAAATAACAGTATTTTTCTCTCACAACAAATCAGCATCAGCATCAGCCATTTTTCTAACCAGACGAACAGATCCTTTATATAGAGATAGTATCAGGTTGTTGCAGCTGTCGTTACTCCATTGAATTCTTACTTGCTTCCTTTGCTGCCAAACGTGAGGCGTGTCAGCTATTGCTAATAATGTTAATCTTGCTGAATCCAAGATGACAATTATATATACCATAATTAAGCTGCTGGTACCTAGCTTTAAATTCAATCCGCTCTCCTCAAGGAACTGAAAAGAATTATACATGACAGAAATTAACCTACTAGGTACCTCTGTATGCATTGCTAGCTAGTGGAGGCAGGCAACTACCATGATTTTCGATTCATCCATCAATAGCTCGCTGCTTGTAGTTGGCACGTCATTGCCAACTAGATTGAATAGAATTATATAATGGGCCTGGGTCACTAAAGAGTTGATAGCATAGCTGCCCATTGTACAGTAATATTGTTTCACTATTTGCACCCAATAACAAAGCAAGAGTTAACGATACAGAGCACATTTCACTAATATTTCGCATTTTTTTTCATGTTAGGTACTTAAGCTACGTGGTGTTGCAAGTATTTTGGATTGGCAACCTTTTAGGTTCGATCAAAGAGCTGTTACATGTTCTCTGGAGTGGCAGCAACCATATGTGTACCAAGTTGGTGTTCAAGTATCTTGGATTGGCAACTAGTTCTGTTTCTTTTGTTTGCACCTACTATCGTGTAGGGCAGAGACATGGAAGTCTTGAATGCCACTTTTGTGCCCAAGTCATGATTTATTGATCTCTTAGCTTTAGCCATAACCAGTTAGTATAAGACAATTGGTGTATGTATGGAAGATCTAATATATTATTTCTATAAAATCAAGTGGATTTGGTCAATGTAACGTCTTCTATATGAACAAAAGTGGATTTGTCAAATTATTCAAATTGTATTTATATCTATATCTGCAATACAGTTATCAACAGTTTCGTTGCCGGACAGGGCATGGTTCACAAAATACCTTGGAAATGGTTTCACCAACATATAAATTGTCGGGAAAGGTCTTAACTGTCGGCGTAGGTCTTAATTGTCGGCAAAGGGTTAACTGTCGGCAAAGGTTTCAACTGTCGACGTAGGTGCACCATTTGGCGACAGCAAAAGTGTCGGGGATTCCTTTAACTGTCGGCAAAAGTTTCGCCGATGGCTTCTACCACGACTATTTCTAAACTGTCGAAAAACCTTTCATGGGAAGTTATCTGTCGGCAAAGGTCCCCTTTGACCACTATAGAAAGTGTCGACAAAGGTATGTCGTGGTATAGTGTGCCCCAGCTCCACAAGTTGGCTAGCTATCTAGCTTCTTCGATTCTCAGCCTGCTGCTTGCATTGGCTTGCTAGCTGCATGCCGATCTACATATATATTTATTTACTACGTGTGTTCAACGGAATAATGCGATCCATGTCTGATCAATCGCAATGCATTTCGATGCATGGGCGTGATGAATAATCCATCGTGTATTTCGATGGGTGTTATGGAATAATGAATCATGTGTTTTTGTTCTCACCATGTTTACTAATGCTAGCTTTCCCAAATAGAGTACGTCCATGCATTTTAATTAGGGCTATCTAGTCACCGCTCGCGTGTTTCTAGGTGCATGGACATCGGAGTGCTAGATAGAACAGAAACACTCATGGACAGCGGAAACCAAAATCGAGTATTTTAAACCCATGCAGCACTCGATTCTCATGACCATTAGATCCTAATTAAATGAACACCAAGAAATATCCAAACAATACAAAAATATTAAACAAACAAAAAAATTAGCCAGATTATTTTTATGGAAGCCAAATTGGAAATTTCAAAGGAAATCAAATAAAACATACAGAAATAAAAAAAAAACCCAAAAAAGATCATGTAACTATTCAAGTAATTCTGGCCATTCTCATTTACGAATTATCAATTTACACCACTTGTGTGCCTCTATAATTGATAAATGAATCTCTTTTGTGAGATCCTGGATCTGAAACAAAGATCATGGTAAGAGTGTTTGAAGCTCTTATATGAGGTCAAATGAAACATGCAATTGATGCTAAACCAAAAATCACTAAGTAAAAATCTTGACCTGACGTTCTGATAATTATGGATCATCATTAAAATAAAATAATGGGTGGTGAAAAACGATGTTTGAAAAGGTCCTAATAGAGACTAGTTCACACATAAGTTTTACAAAAATAGGTTTTGTCATATAATAAATCTGGCTAATGGCATAAATTAAAATATGCAGTTAAGAGGTTCTGAAAATCCATAAGGAGCAATATTTAGATCCCATACTAATATTATCTTTTGTGAGAAATGATCTTCCCATAAAGATAACAACTCCCTGAAAGTTATGTCTGCATAAAGGGACTACATGTCTACCTGTAAACTCTAATGAAGAAATGGCTTCCCTCACATACTTTTCTCATGTGTGTTCTTGTGTGTTATTGTTGAGGACTAGGATAAGACTACATGTGTACCTATAAACTCCAATGAAGAAATGGCTTCCCTCACATACTTTTCTCATGTGTGTTCTTGTGTGTTATTGTTGAGGACTAGCTAGGATAAAGAGACATGATCTATCTATAACTTCTACCACTACTGGAAACTTAAAATTCCCTGACGGTTTTGAATTTTTTCACGGTTATTGCATGCATAAACCATCAAGGAAAAAACATTATCTTGATGGTTTCTGAAAAACACACAGAAAATTGACAATATCTTGACGATTTCTAGAAACCACACAGGGAAATTAAATAACCATCAGGGGAATTCCTAATTAGCTTGTGGGTGCACATAACCGTTAGGGAAATTCATAATTCCCTGACGGTTTCATATTTTCTTTGACGGTTATTGCACAGACCGTCAGGGTAAATAGTATTATCTTGACGATTTCTGAAAAACACACAAGGAAATTCTAGAAACTCAAGAACATGAACAAAAGGTTTTCTCCTTTTAATCTGTGGTGGAATTTTGTAACTAGTCTTTCTCCCTCATGCTAACTCCAAATGATATGTTTCTTTTTCCTAATTCTTTATAAAATCATGATCTACCAATTAACAACATTTGTTTGGATACCAATTATTGTTTCTTGGTTCTTTTGCATAAGTTTGTTTTCTATTCATGTATATAGAGAAAGCACCTTGTGAAACAACCTTTAAAAAATGTCTTTCATACTCTAATTTTTTTGTACATAAAATAGGCTACATACATACTATGGTGTAGAAGTTTCAAAATTTTTGGAGCCAATTTTCTTTTTTTTATAGTCTAAATGAATTTCTACACGCTTATCAAAAGTAATTCCAAATTGAACAGTGCCTCCAATAAGATTCCAAAAACATTATAAAATTTGTATTTATGCTCATATGTTTCACTCTAGGCCAAGGCCATATCCAGAGATGGATGAAAAAAGTCATTTGTTTGGTATGGATAATTCATCCTTCGATCTTCAAATTAATATAAAATAATTATAATAATTTGAAACTTTGTTAGAAAATTCTACAAACTTGCATGACAATATGTTTTCGGTGTAAAATGTTCCAATAAAAAATTCAATTTTTTTAAAAAGAGGTGCCATACATTGCTCACAAATGGTACATTTCTCTCATCTAGTTCTAAACTATGTGAGAGATGTGTCCATTTGTGAACAATGTATAGTACCACTTTGTTAAAATGATTTAAATTTTTATAACAAGCTTATACACCCTTAATACTAGTTCTTAGAATTTTTAAACCACTTTATGATATTATTAATTTTTTCGTCGGAGTTACCCAAATAGTACTTTGAGTAATGTTCAACAAAACACTTAATTTTTTATTGATTTTTAGGATGTGAGCTCAAATGTAGACCCAAGTTATAGTTTTGGCGTAGCCTCAGTTCAACCTTTAATTACTTTGTATTGTTGTCTCGGGATTTGATAATTGTGGTACTGATCCGGAACCCGAGATCGTCAACGAAGGCAAGCCCCGGTTTATGCATTAAACCATTACCTTGTTTACTTTAAAAAGTTTATCACCTATGTTACCTATTTCATTAAGTTGATTAATTCAAATGTTACCTACTTGATGTATTGCCTACCTTGTTAATTGTTTACCATCCTTGAAGATGATTTCATTTACAAAGACGTAGAATTGCTTAGTATGCTTTATGGTAGGCTTTCAAAGTAAAAGTTTCAATACAATCAAAGATGGCATACTGGCCAAAGAAAGAAAGAAGATAAAATCAATTGTGTTATATTCTGATACCATGTGGTCTATACCCTAAACCCTAAACCACCCTAAACCCTAAACCCTAAACCCTCCCTGGCCACCGACGCTGGCCGGCCGCCCCGCGCAGGCACCGCCGCCCCAAAATGTGTATGAAATGTCTATGAAACCCTAATTGCATAATTATTGTTTTATAATTGTTTAGGCTCTCTATGGCTGACCTGAGAGACGATGACCTGGAGGCGGAAATGATGGATATTATCAACGTCGGCACTGAACATTGTGTCGATGTTGATAATGACCAGCAGGAAGACGACGGGAGTCAATACTTGAATCTCGATCATGAAGATAATTCTGGCGAGGTATATATTTCTCAATATCTAGCTCTCATTTATTTATTATGCATACATGTAGCCCACTGGATCGACCTTCGTTTTATAATACTTTTTGTGTTTCTATGCGTACATAGCCGTCTGGATCGACGACGACGACGAGGAACACAAAGAATGTTCGAGGGGCCAAAAAGCCGTTGGAAGGCCGCTACATCATCTCAGAATACAACATGGCTACAGGCGAACCACTAGGACAATATGCACAGAAATTCGTGTACCACTGTGGGTACCTTGTAAGGGACAAGCTCCCGATCAATGCCCATGAATGGAAAAAAATAACAATGCTCCACATATTAGTTATGTCTCTGATAAGGACAAGGAGCTAATTTGGCAAGATGTTCTTGCACATTTCACGCTCCAAACAGATGATTATCACGAAGACATCACCCACGAAAGGTTGACGGAGCGAGTTAGGCACTGGACAATGAAGAAGATGGCCACCCAATTCCAATCTTGGAAGAAGCAGCTGTACAAATCATACGTCAAGAAGAACAAGACTCCAAATTGGAACGATAAGGGCCCAATCGTGAAGGCAAGGCCCTACTAGGAGGAATTTGTACAGTACAAGACATCAGAAGAGAGTGCGGAACGGGCGAGAAGGAACCAAGAGAATTCTAGACAAAAGCAATACCACAATAACATGGGATTAGGTGGCTACGCGACTTCCGTTCCCAAGTGGCAAAAAATAGAAGCAGACCTTATTGCCAAGGGGGTCGTACCTGAATCAGCACCGTGGCCTAAACGCACAAAGCGTTGGTTTTTAGGTCATGGGGGAGGATTGGACCCAGTCACCGGGAAGCTCGTCCATGGCACAAAACTCGAAAGAGCAACAGAAAGGTTGATTCAAATTCTAAAAGCTAGAGATAGTGGACTATTCCGGCCCAACAGAGAGAAAGATGAACTGACATATTCCATCAGGACCGCTGAGCATTGTGGACGAACTAGAGGCAAAGGGGTCGTTCTGTGGGTGCAAGGTTTCCCTGAATGGATCGATTCGTACAGAAGCCGCCAGAGACAGAAGGATGAGGAGGCAGAGAGGATCCACCGCCGCCGCCACCGCCTCCAAGGCGTTCCCCAATGCCGCCTCAAAGGTCTCCAATGCCTGTTCCCCCACCTCCAAGGCGTTCCCCAACACCACCTCAAAGGTCTCCAACGCCTGTTCCCCCACCTCCAAGGCGTTCCCCAACGCCGCCTCGAAGGTCTCCAACGCCTGTTCCCCCACCTCCTCCCATGAACCAGGGAAGACGACTGCAAACAAATAAGCCATCTGCCCCGCCGGTGAAGATGACCAAGAAGGCCCCTGTGAAACCAAGGCCAATTCCATAGAAATTGCATGGTGAAATGAGTAAAGAGGAGTTAGATGATGCGGTTAAAAAAACCGTCGAAGCATTCTCCTTAGGCACAGGGAAGAGGAAGCAGCAGGAGCAGAAGCACTTCCACCTACCTCCAGCTAAACTAAGCGGATGGTGGAAGCTGAGCAGAAAAAGAGGCGGCAAGCTCGTAAGCCCTCTCCACCATCAGACTTTGACCGCACTCTTAGCAAGATAATCAAGAAAGCTGCTAAAGCAGGGAAAACTGTTGCACAACTCGGAGAACAAGAATTGCAATCAGTCTCCTCTAGTTATTGCTAATGAATATGGTTCAAACATAGATATGCTGGATATGATGGAAATACCTGCTGATAAAGAAGTGGATATGATGGAACTTGCTAACTTTTATGCTATGAGAGGTATCGACCTTGGCGATTTCCTCTTCGAAAGTGCGTCGGTAGCGGATGAATGGCAGAAATATGAGCATGGTAGGAGTCTATGGAATCCTAAGACCATCAATGAACTGGGTACACAATTGTTCAAGCTAAACACCTTGTACCTCGACGCGTGTCACCGGAAAGAGTTCTATATTTCTGTCAGAATCAAAGACGACCATTGGTTCCGTGGCGATGACGTTATGTACATTGAGTTTGCTGAATTACACCAACTAGTCCACCGGAACTCTCTCGATAAGACTCTCATTAGCTGCTATTGTCTGTAAGTGATTCTTTCTACTAATTAATAATAAGTCGCTACGTACGTACATGTCTGTGTTTATTATCCTCACTCTATATATATGATGCAGGTTTGAGATGGGAGAGTGCAAAAAGAGAGGGTGTATTGATATTGGTTTCATTGATCCACATATCATATTCAAAAACCCTAAACCCCATCCAACATGGAAAGCAGAAACGGAGGCCAATATCAAGATGTTCTTAGAGAAGCAACGTGACAAAAAATGTATACTCTTCCCCTACAACTTCAGGTAAGTGTTCATAATGTCGACGATCGTGTATCCATATATATATGTTCACTGTACCTGTTAGCTAATTAATGAGTGTTAACGGACATGGCAGTGAACACTGGATATTGATGGAACTGGATCTGGAGAAAGGTCATCTAGGCATCTGGGACTCGATGAGAAAAGAGCAAAAAGAGTTCCAAGAGATGATAGATATTATTCAGAGGTAATTGCAGTCTCACTAGCAAAACTATTCCAGTCTCTCTGCATGCAAATTAATGGTCCAAATATTTTTATGTTATTTGGTAGCTGTTGGGAAAAGGTCTGTCAGGAACACCATATGAAACACAAAGTGCCACTGAAAGTAGTGCTATACAAAGTAAGTACTATATACCTACCTTAGTTCAATTTCCCTATGCTCAGATGATGATAAATCTTTTTCTCGTAAAGTGGGTTCTGCTGCAGCCCCAGGGGACCAATCTCTGTGGATACTATGTTTGTGAGTTCATGAGAGTGTGCTCAAAAAGAACTAGTCTAGAGGAAAAAAGGGTAAGTGTACACATATATATATATTCTTCATACATATATTTATATATATATATATATTCGTGATAGATACAATTTATTTATCATTATTCTTGATACATACATATACATATATATATATATATACTAATATACTTTTTCTTTATCTCATATCTCAAATTGAAGACTCGCTGGTTGAAGGAAAAAACTCTGGACACACACCATCTCAAAGCAATCCAAGAGACAATAGGTGGATTTCTGAATGATCAGGTCTTAACTCCCGGCGGCGAGTTTTACTATGACCCAAATATGTGATGATGAAAGCCAAATTTCATATTGATCCAAAGAACATGTGATGATAAAATGTACAATTAATGCAAACTTTACATGTGACGACGAAATGTAATATTATGTTTTAGTTTACTTTTACTTGTGTTGCTTGCGTGCATTGATCGAGCGAAAACTTTACAGTACGCGCGCGTATACGTATATTACTTTGCAGCGAATAATGCGTATTCGAAAACCAAATTAAAACAAAAAATAATCATCAATTGAAATAAGCAGGAAATGAAAAAAAAGACCCTTTAGTCTCGGTTGGTAATACCAACCGGGAATAAAGGGGCCAGCCCAGGCGCTGGCGTGGCTACCTTTTTAGTACCAACCGGGACTAAATGTCCACTTCTAGTCCCGGTTGGTATCACCAACCGGGACTAAAGGTCCACTTCAATTCCCGGCTACTAACCCTTTATTCCCGAACTCCTATTCCCAGCTGCGTAACCGGGAATAAAGGGGTTGGCAGCCAGAAATAGAAGCCCTTTTTTTACTAGTGTGTATTTCGATGGGTGTTATGGAATAATAATGAATCGTGTGTTTTTGTTCTCATCATGTCAATTAATGCTAGCTTTCCCACATAGTACGTCTATGCATTTTAGTTTATATATGGTGCATGCAATTGTTACTCACAGGTGAAACACATGCCACAAGCATGCATGATACGACTACTGACCAGAACCACCGGAGCCTCTGCGTTCGCTTTACTATGGCCTGTGTTCCTTCTTCTCTGGATACTCCGCCTCTTATATGAAACGCCAAACAAGCATCCCGACCTTATTACTATTATATATCTGTCGCTGTCATCAGCAAGGAGTCCAGATTTCTCTTCCAGATAAACTCACGTCATGTAGACGAGGTATCTATATAAACAGTGCTGCATTTGTGATCCATCCAACTCCAACACACAAAGAAACCACCTCCAGTCGTACCTCCTTTTGCAAAACTGTAAGAAGTCAAACACTATGGCGTTCAAAGCCAAACGAATAAATAATTCAGCTGGGGAAAATCGCCCGTTGACTTTAAAAAAAACATACTCCCTCCGCCCCAGAATAAGTGTCTTTCTCGCTTCATGAGAAGTCAAGAACTTTTAACTTTGATCAAATATATACGAGAAAATATTAATATTTATAGTTTATAATTAGTACCATTAGATAGATTGTTGAATTTATTTTCGTAATAAACTAATTTGGAGATACAAATTAAATGTTGCTAATATTTTTGTACAAATTTGCCAAACTTAAGAAAGTTTGACCGGCACGAATGCCA
The DNA here is from genome assembly GCA_904845875.1 of Miscanthus lutarioriparius. Lineage (NCBI taxonomy): Eukaryota > Viridiplantae > Streptophyta > Magnoliopsida > Poales > Poaceae > Miscanthus > Miscanthus lutarioriparius. The sequence goes on from CAJGYO010000732.1 coordinate 75,434, forward strand.
TAGCGACCCTTATTTTGGGATGGATGGAGTACAAACCTGGGCCATCGAGCATCTCTTTGTCGTCAAAGCTTGAGGCAGGCTGCACTCGACTTGTTTGGTTGTGGCCAGAGGTCAGTTCCTCCTTTCAAAAAAAGGGGTCAATTTCAAACCTATGGAATCGCCGGCTTGTGATCCCTGACTTGGCAGACAGATCATTAGATCAAGTAGTTTGTAGTCACCTACTAGAAATATATTTTTGAAAACAAACAATTTTATGTGCAAAGTAGACGAAAAAAAGTACCCCAAATGGCGGCCCAATTAGTTTGGCAAGAACAAAATTGATTTTGCACCTTGGGACTGCATCCAAAGATCCTTTGTGCCCACATCAAGTATAGATGGCCAACCCGATGGACCGGCACGGGCACGGCACGAAGGCCATGGTGCTAATGCTGGCACGACAATAGATATAGTGTCGTGCCTCGGCTGCAACTCTGGGGCACGACACGATTTTTGGGCCGGCACTATGCGGCCTTATGTATTTCTACCGTTGGATGGCTTCCGGGGATCGGCGTGAGAAGTTGCGGAGCCACCAAGCTCCGCAAGCAGAGTGGTGGGGTGACGCGCGGGAAGGTGCAGAGCAGCAACGGGCTGGCACAGGCCTAGTGGGCCGCCGTGGCCTTTGGCACGACCGGTCATGTTTAAGTGGCTGTAGGGCCGTGCTTTGGCCGAGAGTTAAGCACGGTGGCCCGACACGGCCCATCGGCACGATGTGAATTTCCTCCCATGGAGAGGGATTCAATTTTTCAGATGGATTCATTGAAAATGAATATTTATGTCAGATTTCCACCAGAGCTGCTCCTATCTTCTGGCTTCCTAATAAGGTTGAAGTCACCTAGGAGGAGCCAATACAGGTCTTCAGGCATTTGAATATCGAGCCAGTTGATGAAGTTTAGCTTGCCTTCAGTTATAGATCGAGAGCCCATACACACATGTTAGCAGCCACTTAGTTTCATTGCGAAGGGAAAGAAATCCCACTGATACTGCAAACTCATTGCTAAAAACCATGTTTCCACAAAACAAAAACGCTCCAGATTATGCGGGTCCAGTGCCTAAGGAAGACACGGTGGCGTGTAAAAGAAAGCTAGAACATTTTTCCGGTGTTGTATGCACGACCGGGTCCAGTGCGTAAGGCACAATTGCTGCGGAAGCCCACTAGGTGCGTGGTGTCCGCAGTCCGCCAACTACCAAAAATGGAAGTTTGTTGTGCGGCATGATAACTATTAGGTAAATTTCCTAAAATGGACTGTGCATCCGGATGGCAAGATACTACACGTCCGTGCTGTAGTAAAATTCTTTTTATTGTGGACCAACAATAATTTGCATTCATTATGTATTGATCCATGATACCTATAATGGACCAGGTTGTAAGAGTGTATCCAATTCATAGACACAAGCTAACGATGCTAAGCAACCCAAACGAGAAAGGGAAAGAGCACGGTATGCGGAACAAAGGAATGAAATAAATAGGAAACGTCCTGTAAAATACCAATAAAAAACGAAGAAACTACCCTCACTGGTGGATCGAGAGGTGACACAACAATCAAATTTAATCCAATCAATGTGCATTATTCTTTGGCTCTTATTTATAGTGTAATAATTATCTTGTAGCTGATGGAGTTGTATTAGACAATGAAGACACAAATAACGATGAAAATAGTAATTGGTTGCATAGGAACGATTCCTATCAACCCATGCAGATTGATAAAGAGAAACTAGCTAGGTACTATTTTTCTATAAAGTTCCTCCATGATTATGGTGTTGTTGCATTATAATAGATATTCTGTAAATATAAGTAAGATGTCGCTGTCTATATTTCCTAATATAATGCTCATATGTTATTATGTAGCTTTATCTGATTCTGCTAACACCATGAACCACCCTAAGAGAATTGAGTCAAAAAAAAAATACGATAGGGAGCGCTATAAAAATATGACGCCTGATCAGAGGCAAGCAAGGCGTGAGCGTCAATGGTTGCATAATAGTGAACCCAAGCGTAAGGAGATCTTGAAAATAGCTGACAACAAATTTAGAGAGATGCGGAAGCACACGCTACACCCAGAGTCTATTGCCATGGAGAACCCGTTATATATTCCTAGGCCTTAGTACCCCACCGTGGGAGCATCTGGAGCTGATGGATACACGGCGAAATCCAGTGATTGGTTTATCCCGGAGTCCAGAGCAACACCTCTTTATATTCCTGCACCTCATGAGGAGGCCGATGATGAAGGATGTGATGAGTTACTGTCTGGCCATATGAGATGTTCCCTTTCCAATTTAAGTGAAAGCAGTTCCCTATATGGCTCAGCTTCGCGATGACCGTTAACAAGTCGCAGGGGCAGACTATCCCTAACGTCGGGGTATACTTGCCGGAACCAGTGTTCTCGCACGGTCAATTGTATGTGGCGCTATCAAGAGCTACGGCAAGATCGAACATTAGGATCCTAGTTGTGCCGGCTGCTGAGAAGGACGTGAACAAGGGAAAGGGAAAGGGAATGGAAAGAAGAAAACGACAAAGGATATATTCACAAAGAATATCGTATATAAAGAGGTTCTAACTCCATAATAGAGGTAATGCATCACACGTTGATACCTATTTTTTCAGGATGTCAATGTTACTTTAACTTTAAAAATTAACAAACAACTTATATGCAGAATACTTCTAACTATAGCTTCAGCAATTTGCATGCTGCAGCTGCAAGAAGTCAGACGCCGCATCTTGGACTAGAAAATCTTCTGGATCATCATTGATTGTTCACCAACTGCAGCTTGGTATTTGTGTAAAGCACGTTCTCTTAGTCGAACTATTGAGAGATTAGATTCTTAATTGTAGAATATATTGTAAAACAGGTATTGTGAAACACAATCTTCTTATGATTATCTTTCCGTAGCACTTGATTTCTAAAGAAGTGCAAGCTTATCTTTCGTGTATCATAGGCAGAAAGTGATGCGACAATTGATGTTGATGTTTCAATTTTGCATTTTTTCATATTTTAATAGAAGAGAGAGAAAAGCTAGCTCTTTGATCAAGAGCTATGCTCATACACAAATTCCAAAATCAGTGAGAGTGTCATGTTGGTCTAATCATACTATGAGCCATTGCTAAAAGGTAGGATTATTGGAGAAATGGCTTGGAGCTAATATCTGGCTTATACCATTGCGGGTGCCCTTACCTTTCTTTTATGGTCAACGTTACTACTACCTCCATTATTCTATATTATAATATAAGACATTTTTGAACTTTTTAGATAAAATTTTTGTTATGCAATTAGATATACGTTATGTCTAAATACATGGTAAAAACAATGTCTCTAGAAAAGACAAAACCTCATATAATTTGAAATGGAGGGACTAGCACTTACTAGTCCTATATATATCTATATGTTGGCCTATATTAATTTCCTTTCTAATTACCCCCCTTGCATAAGGTATTAATATATAATATATGTTGGCCTATGTTTTTACTATGTATTTAGACATAGTGTGTATCTAATTACGTAGCAAAAAAGCTATTTATTATCTAGAAAATCCAAAACGTATTATAATTTGAAATGGAGGGAGTATATTGATATAGATCATTTTGACTTTGTCCTACGTTTCTAGACAAATATGTTAATATATACAAATTCAAATAGTGTAACTTCGAATTATATTTCATGAACGAATTTAGTGGAACTTTTCAAACTTCATCCTACTTTCTTATATATCCACATTTCAGACAATTGCCTGCAGCTTTTGGATCCACGTAACTCGCCATTCGTGGATGCATGGGAGTGAGACTAACTATAATATGGCGGCTTTTGGTTTGGTGGCCATAGCTTCACTAGATCTAGTAATGGATTTTTTCCCCGGCCACATATATTAGATTTGGCTCAGGCTCTAGTTCAGCCTCCAGCCTTTTTAATTGGTTGTGAACTTGGTTCGTTAGGGAGTCAACAACATGAAAATTTTTGCAAAAGAGGACTACTCAAGTTGCAACATAGAGATTTTGTAATTATATTCTGTTTTCTATTTTTTTATATTTTCTTGTGTGCATCGGTGATAGATGTGCAGTGTTTACCTGTCTATTCCTCACATGTACTTGTGCCTCGATCCATATGGTAGACATGTGTAACCCGGCCATATGGTAGACATGGTGCTACTTATTAGCTGCATGCTTTTGTACGTGAGCGAAGCACGCCTGTACGTGAGCGAAGCAGTGGCGAGCTCAGCGAAGGAAGGCCACTGATCGACTACACCATGTGGTACTGGTAGCTGCATGCTTTTGAACGTGAGCGCGCGTGCGTACTATATATATATAGGCCACGTCTCAGGACGCAGCAGCGCCACAAGTAGTGCAGCTCGACGTCCATCGCCCTGCTAGCTAGCTCTCTCTTTCTTCTTCTTCCCCGGCACCGGCACCGGCAGACACAGCTTGGGCGGCGGAGCGCTAGCTCGCGGTACGGTAGCTAGCAGCCGGAGAGAGATCTGTCGATCGAGATGCCAGGGCTGGTTCCAACGGAGTGGGCGGAGCTGGTGGGGGAGCCGTACTACATTATCACGAGGGATCGCCCGGACGTGCACATAGTGGAGCTCGGGATGGGCGAGCCGTTTCCCGCTGGGCCAGCCGACGACGACACGCGCGTCTGCGTCTGGATCGACATGACCTCCATGACCGTTGGCTCCCCCGCCTCCTACAGTTGGCCAGCCAGCTTCACAGCCTATGCTTGCATGCATTGGCTTGCTAGCTGCATGCCGCTGCATGCCGATATATATATATATATTTATTGTGTGTTCCGCGGAATAATGCGCGATGTCTGGTCGATCGCAATAATGCATTTCGATGGGTGTGATGAATCCATCGTGTATTTCGATGGGTGTTATGGAATATAGAATCGTGTGTTTTTGTTCTCATTCATCATGTTTAATTACTACTGCTAGCTTTCCAAAAAATTTCTAAAACATTTTAATTCATGTGTAAATGTGTTTTAAAGACTTTCCACAATAAAAAACATAATGTGCAACTAGCATGAATGCACTTAGCATTAACGTATATTGCATTTATGCGCTAGTGGCATCTCATATTTTTGTTTATTAACTACAACATTTTTATCTTTAGCTAAATCTAGAAACATTTTCGAAAGCTCTAAATATTTTATTTGGATCCTTCATCCCAAACTATCTCTATGAGAAGTTTAGACATTTCATGTGGTTTAGAAACCTTATCAAGTATTTACCCAATTCTTTTAAGTAAAAAAGACGAAACTGCCTTCGAAACCACTTTAAACCATGGTAGGCAGGTAATTTGAAATGTTTAAAGAGTCCAGGGAAAAGATGTCTGGTTATATTTTTCAAGAAGAAAAATTATACTATAATGATAGTTCAGAGAAGTAAAATAGACTTCTTTCTTTAACCTTTGTACATGTACATATTTTTAGAATTACACAGTACAATGTACGCACTAACAACGCTTGCTCACACTAATGTAGGACTGGGTAGCAATCCCGGTTGGGAAACCCCCTTTAGTCCCAGTTTCCTAACCAGGATTGCCAATGCAGGACTAAAAGCCCGTCCTTTAGTCCTGGTCCCCTCAACCTGGATTGATTTGGGACTTCTAGTCCCTGTTGGTAATACCAACCGGTAATAAAGGCGGCTCTAGCCCGGGCCCAGGCACTGCCACGTATTAGACCTCCAGTCCCTGTTGGTTATACCAACCAATCTACCGGGATTGAATATCTCTTTTCTTTTCTTTTCTTTTCTTTTACAATTTCTTTGCATTGAATATTGTACGCACATATTAAGAGTGAAACTAATTAAGTAAGATGTTGTATATATATTATAATGATCATCCATTCCACAATCAAATTTCATACAAACTATAATAAATTTAAACCAAGTCATTACACAGTACATGGTCAAGTACTCCCCAAAGTTCATGCAAACATAGTATGTCACCACTACTACCTAATGAAGTTGACTTTCTCGTATTTTCAATTTAGTGAAGTGTAGGTCACCGATATGGTATCCAAAAACATCATTGGTGAAGACCAACGCATTCACTAGTGCACTCTCCCTTGCTTCACAACTACGAGCACAGGGTCTACTAATGACGTTTAACGGTGCTCGAGAAGTCGGTGGGTCTCCCCTCTTAGTCGCAAGGAGCTTTGCCTGAAATCCTTTCGTAGTGAGTGTTGGCCATTCATAAGCATATTTCCATTCATAACCCAATTGATACATTGTCTGGTTTAGAATGGCTTCAAAACTGCACCCTTTGTAGGTTACGTCATAGTCCTCAACCTGTAAGTGTTGGCAGAAAAAAGGTTATGAGAACCAAGCTTTGCAACATATAACAACAAATTCAGATATAAGCTATGTGTTCGACTTCGACTTTACCACATCATTTCAGTTGTTCCGAGCAATGCTTGCACAAAAGTTCTCAACATCATGATGCATGTCCGCATTTATAGCTTGTATGAGCACAGAGGATAGTGTAGGCAAGGCGTACCCAATATTCGCATGCTTAGTTACACATGCAATGACAACATATTTTTGTGCCACAGTCTGCTGGGGTGCCTTTATTCTCATCTCTGAGATTTGTACAACACCTCTACCCATCCTAGCGGCGATGGAAAAGCCAATTCGACATTAGATTAATGGACCATTAACTACATGAAAGGCATGAACAACCAATTCTTAAACCCCGAAATTTGATAGTTCCTCTTTAAGCCAAATGATTGGGTCAATTACCTACGGTACATTTAAGAATCACATATATATACATATCAAAAAATATATTTATACAAGCGTATTTGACACATTAATTTATTGGAAACATATATAGTTGCTTACTATGCTTGGATGATTAAATGGTACATCCGGCAACACTGGATCAAATCCCATCTACTTTACATAGCCGCTGAAACCTATGACTTTCGGCGGAGGGAGACGACTATGTCCAGCCATCTATTCTCACTAAAGTCAATATATCAAAAATCATATCACAGGAGACAATATTTTTCATACACGAAAATACATATCACTAAAGTCATTATTTTTCATAAGTCTACAAATATCAAAATTCACATCACTAAACCCTATATATCAAAAATCATATCACTGTAGTCAATATTTTTTTTATAAGTCTACAAATATCAAAATTCACATCACTAAACCCTATATATCAAAATTCAAATTACTGTAGTCAATATTTATCATATACCAAAATTCATATATGTATGTCACTGAAGTCAATTTTTTTATAAGTCTATATATACTAAAATTCACATCAATAAACCCTATGTATCAAAATTCAGCATCCGTCCACATATATATCAAAATTGATATATCAAAATATATATCACTAATGCAAATTTATATCAAATATATATTTTTTCATGGTTCAGTTCTCGATTTCACACAACAGGAAGGGATGAGATCGATGTGGTTGGCACTGCTCACCTAGTGGTAGCAACGAGGGCGAGCGAGGCCGAAGACTAAGGTGAGGCCGGAGACGAAGGCGCCACCGGAGACGAAGGTGCCGCCGGAGATGAGGACGAGGCTGGATATGAGGGCGAGGACCACGATGCGGGCAAGGACGATGGCGAGGCGCCGACGAGGACGGAGGAGGAGCGGTACGGATGAAGCGAGGGCGAGCAATGTGGCATGGCAACGGCGAGGCGGCGGCATGGGGAATGACGAGACACGGGCGCGACGAGACGGCGCAGCGAGCGGCGCAGAGCGACGGCGGCGAGGGCGAGGGCGAGGCGCGGATGACGGCGAGGGCACGGATGACGGCGAGGGCAAGGGCGCGGGCGTGAGCGCGGACGACGGCCTGGGGGACGACGGCGTGGCGGCAGCAGTGAGTGAAATTTCAGGGAGGAAAAAGAACACCCGTATATATACGATAGAACCCTATAGTCCCGGGTTGGGCTACCAACCAAGACTAAAAGGCCTTTAATCCTAGTTTGTGGCCCAACCGGGACTAAAGGTTGTGACCTTTAGTGCCGCGTTGGGCTACCAATCGGGACTGGTGGCCCAACCTTGTACTAAAGCCAGATTTTGACGCGCGGCGAAACTGCTGCCTACCCGACAGTTTCGTTTCTCGCCTATGCAACATTTTTTAACATATCCTTCTACATAAATAGGCTAAAAATTAGAAATTGCGTAGTAAAAAAAATATAGCTCAAAAATTGCAATACAAAATTGCTTTTATATCCTTTAAATGTTTAATAACATATGCTATAAATTATAATTAGATTTTAAAAATTCAAATTTCAAATCTAAGAAATTCAAACATAGTTTTGCTTGACAAGATGATTTCAAATGAAAAAGGTGTCAACTACAAAGTTGCATAACTTTTCGAGATGTACAACTTTTGTTTTGGTCATTTCTCTATTTGAGGACATTTTAAAAATTGAAATTTCAAATTTTAGAAATTCAAATATAGTTTTCCTTGACAAAATGATTTCAAATCAAATAGTTTTCAACTACAAAGTTGTGTAATTTTTTGAGATCTACAACTTTTATTTTGGTCATTTCTTCATCTGGCAAAGTGGTAGTGTACATTGTTCACAAATTTACATAAATTTGTGAACAATATACACTACCACTTTTATGTTTATGAATTTTCCAAATGAATTCATTTACTTCTACGAAATATTGTTTGAAGTTGCTATTTTTTGAGAATCAAATTTTAAATTGATAAAACAAATTTACATGAAAAGATGACCAAAATAAAAGCGGTAAGAACACAATAAATTGATAGAACATGAATTTAGAAAATTTTAGGGAAAAATCATCAAATTTGAAGTTAGTATCACAGAGAAAGACTAGTTACAAGTTTTAGTCAGAGATTAAAAAGAGAAATTAAACTTCTTTAAAAATTTAATTTCAAACAGAATTTCTAACATAGTTTTCCTTAACAAGATGACTTCAAATGAAAAAGTTGTCAACTATAAAATTGTATAACTTTTCGAAATCTACAACTTTCGTATTGGTTGTTTCTCTGATTTTTTATTTATATATGCATTTCAATCCTACATGAGTTAAATTTCAATCCATACCAACATAATTATAATATCCATACAAATAAACCTAATGAACATAATTAACTTGCATACAAACATAATTAAAATATCTATACAAATAAACTAAATTAAACATAACCAATCGAATAAACTTAATTAAATATAACAGTACGGAGAAACCTAACTAACACATGGATCCTACAAACCTGCTGCAACCCTAGCATGTCTCCACTGCCAGTAGCATACATCTCAGATTGTGTAACCACGGTCATTGTCTATGTAATACAAGGCTCGCACTACAACACTCTCCATTGCCTCACAATGCCGAGGACATTGCATCCCATACATGTATCCCACTGACGGACTATTGGTGGCCTGGTTCTGCCTAAATCTCACGCAATATTGGATGCCAGGTGACGTCCTTTGGCCCATCGCTTCCACGAAGTCCCAGGCATATCTCAGTTGTTTAAGAGCTTGCGTGAGAATGGGCTGCAAGCCACATGTAGCATACGCGAAATCATAGAGCAAAACCTGCAAGCGAACAAACAAAAAATATCAGGAAACGCTCATATAATAATAAGAATAAATAAACATTACTCTCATATCATACACAACGTACCACATCCATATGGTTGAATGTCGCATGCCTCTCGCTTACTCGTGGCATGTCCAGACTATGCTCACGTAAAGCTTCTATCTTCAAGGAGGCATACTGTAGCCAATTCGCTCAATTGACTACAAAGAAAGCAGCACGACATTGATCTGGACATCTATCTTGGTCGGCGACTATCGTCTAGTCTGCACGATATCCTGGCGTACCTCATTATTGTACCTAATGGGGATGTGGAAGGTGAGACTACACGTCCATAACTCGCATCCTTCATCATTCACGACCTCACTTGTCATCTCTCGAAGATGTCCCACACCCCGAGCAGCTATAGTGCTGCTTCCAGCCACTTGACCGGTTTTATAGTCTGTGACATATGCAAAAATTATGTTATGAATGAATGTATATATGCAAAAATTATATTAGCACGCAAAACTTAAAATATTCCATACTATTGATGGGTCTAGGTGACGTGGAACGGCCCTATCTGGCGATGGCGTGAATGAAAGATCGCCAGGGTGGAAACCTGGTTCATGTGGCTGGAGAAGTCCGCCGCCATTCATTGTAAATAAAAAAACTAAAAAAAACATCCCAATAAATATAGAACCCCCATATAAATATACCATGCAACAATATATATTAGAGAAACATATAAAAAAATAAATCATCAAGATATATATATATATACATATATATATGCATGCCAAGTAAACTTAAACATTTTGCAAATAATTTTTTAATGATTATTAACTCTCATCAAGAAATAATGTTGCAAACAAAGATCTAGAAAACAATAAATGTTTAAGGTTATGTAGAAATGATGTATAACTAAAAATATAATCCACCATTATTACACTACTACACAAATGATTTTGCAAGACGGTGCACTTTTATTAACCGAGGCGATCGCAAAATTCAACTGCCTCCAAAAAAGCCTGACGATTAACGGAGGCGGTCGATTTTATTTACAGAGGCGATTAAAATTGCCTGCCGCCGTAAATCGATTTACGGAGGCGGTCGAGAAATAACCGCCTCCTAAAATCCATTTACAGAGACGGGCATGTAATCCAATAATCGAGGCCATTTTTGGAAGCGGCCGCTTAATTCAACCGCCTCCATTAATATTGCCCAGCCCACTAACCATTGGTCAAGCCCATATAAGCCCAGTTTCCAACGAAGACTATATATACCCAGGAGAAACCCTAGCCCGCTCTCCCATTCCCTCCCCTCTACCAGCTACGCTCTCTCCCTCTCCTGTTTTCTAAGTCACGCCCCTCTCCAAACCCTCCCAACCCGGCGGCGCCCACCACCCTCCCTTCCCCTCCTACGCGGTACTCCACCCGGCGGCAACCCTCCCGGTGGTGCTCCACCTAGCGACGCCCCTCTCCCAGCACCTTCCCACTCAGTGACGTCCCTAGCTCCCTTCTCTCCCTAGTCCCGCAATGGCGAGCTGGCGTGGTCCTTGCGAGGCCCACTACACTCATCTCTAAGCGCATCCCGGCCCGGACATGCTCTTCTCCAACCGGATCTAGGCCGGCGGTGAGCATAAGCGATCGGATCTAGGCCGACGGCGAGCATAGGCGGCCGGATCCAGCAGGCGGCAATCATAGGTGACCGGATCCCGGTCGGCCCGTGCTTTTCTCCGACCGGATCGAGGCAAGTGAACATAGGTGACCATAGGCGACCCGGATCGGGCAGCCTTCTTCACATCGGGACCGAACCCCTCCTCTGGCGCCGACCGCTCATGCACAAGTAGTTGTTGCTTTGCGGCTTCGGCGGCGGAGGCGATGGGGGCACACCGCTGCTCGGTGGCTTTTGTCTCGATGGCACGGCGATGAATCCCGCCGTGGCGCCCATGCAGAAACACCGGCAGCTGGCGTGTCAGGCCCAAAGAGCCCAAATCTAGGCCCGTCTTTACAGTCGACGAACTTTTCTTTTCTTTTTAATTTATTTTTGAGATGGCAAACCAACCATCTCGGTTAATCCGCATTAACGGTGACCTTTGATCGGAGGCGATATGCTGTCTGTCTCCAAAAATCAAAAACACCCGCCTCCATTAAGCATACTGTACTAGTGTTATTCCTAATTAAAAACCACATATTTGAATGTTTCTATGCTTGTTACTAAAGCATGAAACGATCTACATTATTAGCAATGAAAGATTAGAAGATGAAGTTGCTAACCTTTAGAAGATTGAAGATGAAACCGACGGCCGAGAGCAAGAACTTGCTCCCCCAAGCAAGAACACGGATCGAACACGGATGAACAATAAGCAAAGACCAAGATTTGACCGGTGTGTCTCGGGCTAGGGAGACAGTGGAAGCGAGTACATATAGGTGGGGACCTTTATTCCCAGTTGGTAGAGCCTACCAGGACTAAAGGATCAACCTATAGTCCCGGTTAGAGCCAAAACCCAGGATAAAAGACCAGCAGAACCTTTGGTCTTGGTTAGTTGTTCCAACCGGGATTGAAAGGCAACCTTTAATCCCAGTTTGAATCACAAACCGGGATTAAAGGTCCCTGCTGCAAAAGCCTGCTGCACTATCCGTTGGACAGAGGATTCTAGTCCCGGTTGGTGGTTCCAACTAGGACTAAATCTCCTATTACTCTCAAAGAAAGTCCGGCTTGACTAAAGCCAAAACCAAAAGTTTGTTCTCTACTAGTGACACTTACTCCTATGAACGTCGCACGCGCAAACCCTACAGCGCCAGTATGAGCATCTTCGAAGATTTTGAGCCAGCAAATCCTAAACATTGACGAAGTCACCATAGGTGTTTTGTTGTCAACGGGAACGTCGCCTACCACTGAAAGCACAAACACCGTTAAATCTTGAAATATTCGCTCCCACGGAGGATCGAACCACAGAACCTAAGATGCTACTAAGACTCTTGTAACTAGGTACCTGCCATTTTGCCTGTATATATAGATATACGAAGGTCAAAAAAAAATACAAAGGTAGATTTGGCCAAGGACCACAAGGCTGTGGGCCCAAACCCCTAGTACCCTTAAAAGTTAAGGCCCAATCTGAATGGGTCGTAGACGTTGGTGGCCCAGCAACTGCTCTCAGCCCAATATCCTCTCATAAAAAAAAAAACACGACGGCTGTCTCTGTCCTAAAAAGGTCAATAGCTGATACTCATGATTTCTTTTGCAATTGGAAATACACGCATCACGGCGGTTCTTGTTCCTACTCTTTTTTCATTTAAAAGAGGGTAGTACAGTGGTGTTTCTCCCCGGTCGTGGAGAGTGAAACGAACAACCGACGACCATGTACCCACGTATCTGAATACGTATTAGCTGCATGCCAACGAAATGTGCTGTATAAAATTCTTTTTATTTTATCTACCAACAAGAAACACAACCGACAATCACCGGCGAGATCAGCTAAGGGCGACTGACACGATGCGGTCGTAGCTGCATGCTTTTGTACGTGAGCGCGCGCGTACTATATATCTAGGCGGCCGGACCGGGCCACGTCTCAGCAGTCAGCACGCAGCAGCACCACACGCAGCTAGCTAACAGCTGGCCGGCCACAAGTAGTGCAGCAGCTCGACGTCGTCCATCGCCCTGCTAGCTAGCTCTTCTTCTTCTTCTTCTTCTCGGAGAGAGAGAGAGATCGCGAGAAATGCCAGGGCCGGTGGTAAAAACGTCGTGGCCGGAACTGCTAAGGCAGCCGTGCATCACTGCGCAGCAGAACATCACGAGCGACCGCCCGGACGTGCACATACAGGAGCTCGGGATGGGCGATGACTATCCCGCTGGGTGGCCATCCGACTACACGCGTGTCTGCGTCTTCATCAACAATTACACCATGACCGTGGCTGCGATATTATGTGTTGGCAATTGCAGGTTTGGACGACATATTATGTGTTGGCAATTGTATATCATTTTAATGTCTAATCATCTATCAGCAATAAGATCGTAAGGCTACAAATTATCTGTCGGCGTTTCTCTTTGGCTGGCAGAAAAAGTGTCGCAAAAATTTGAAGACTTAGAAAGTGTCGACATAGCCTATACAGGGCAACTGTGCAAGTGTCGGCCAAGGAGTACCCTGTGTGGGCCACCAGCAACAAAATCATGGGTCCAAAGCAGGGGACTTGAAATATTCAGACCCACGCAAGAAAGCATCGAAAACTCTTCCACCCGCTCCGGCCCGCGACACCCAAAACAAATAAAAAAATCCCTGCCCCTACGATGGTGCTCCCAACATCGCCGCTGTGGCACCCCAACGCCCCCTTGCCAAAGCGCCACCACACACTGAGAGCCCGGACGGCGCCACCATACAGCTGGCACCGCTGGGCGCCACAGATGCCCCGCCCCACCGCCAAGCGCCATCGACGCCCCAGCCCACATGCCGGCGGCAGTGCTGCCGCCACTGCAGTGGATCTCCCGTGCGGTGTGCATTCAAGTGCATTACATCCCCATCTCATCCTCCACATCATTCACTTCCCTCATCCCCATTCCCCTTCTTGTTAGGGTTTGGGCGCAGGACCGCCGCCGCGCTCTACACCTTCGTCGGGCCCTTCACCAGGCCTTCTTCAGACCCTTCGCCATCGATGAGCACACACCAAGTATGCCCACTACTTCTTTTCCTTTGCTGCTGTGCGAAACCAAGCGCCCAAACCCTAAATCAAGCTATTTATGTTTGGATCCGATCTAATTACTTGTCTATACATGTCAGTTTTTTTGCAAAACCTATGGATCTGTGCGGGTGTATGTGTACACCCATGTCCTTTAGTGTGTCCGCCCTGATTGTGCGTAGATGGATCTGTAATCCTTGCTAGACAAGTATGGAAGTTTTGCTCGATTGTATGGGTTTTTGCTATTAGGTACTATTTACAGATGAAACAAATCTGACTTGGAATGCACCATGGATGTTTCTGTGTTATTAGGGATTACCTTTTGTATCATGAAAATTCATGCCACATGCAGGTGTTTTCTGTGTCGATGCTTCCTTGCTTTATATTCTTGGTACAGATGCTAATATAATCGATTATGTGTTGCAATCAAGAAGCCCCGCCATGGTGATCATTATGATGACCGTCTCCTCCCGTACAAGGACACAGGACCTTGAAGACCTTTTTCGCAGATATGGGAGGTTATCCTGGTTATAAATATGAGATGTTTTATGCACTTTCCATGAAACATTTTTTTTAATTTTGACGAGTCAAGGCTGCTTTGGATCTGTATTCCAATGTTTTCTTTTAGCTCTGTCTAGTTTACAGAACCACTGATGCAACTTAGGCCCTGTTTGATTCCACTAGATTGCAGAGTCCAATTTCCACAAACTACCTATTGGATAATAGATGGCATTTGGCCTATATGCTTATACCATAACCAAATTCCATGAAAACGTAGGGAACACTTAAAGCCTGTTTGGATTGCTGGTGGTAGCAGAATGCCTATGAAATTTCCTTGCAAATTATTGTTTCTTTGGCATTGAACCCTTGATTGATTGGATGTAACAATATATTTTTTCATGCCTTCCTCACCTGGTTGAAGTGACACCTATTTGGACATGATCCTACATAATACAAGACTTACTGAGTTACAAGGAAATCATGGTCAGCCATGGTACTATTTTATTCTGGAGATTTTCTCCATTACACATGAATTCGAGGTTTGAGATATCTAATCAATTAAAATGAAATGAAATACTTTTATTCTTTGCTTTCCTCCTGAAATACAGAAAAAAAACATTAGAACCTTTGTTGCCTGTTGTGATTGGCATCCTAGGCTGCTATGTGCTGTCATTCTCAGCATTGTTTCTATTATAATTAGTTCCACACACCCTTCATGTCACTACTACAAATTTAGACATCACTACCGGCCTTATCACTGTCGGATTCGTGAGAACCGGCAGTGATGTACGTTTCCGAGCTTGAAAACAAGAAAATAACTGAGTCTGGACTAAAACCGACATTGAAGGACCACATCACTGCCGATTGTTAATACAAACCGATAGTGATGTCTATTTACTGTTGGTTGAATTACCAAACCGGCACTGATACATACTCCGGACCTGAAAATTTTATCAATGCCAGTTAACTCCGCACGCCTCCCAACTCCCAACTCTGCACGCCTCCCATCTCCTCCTCCCCAGAACTCCGCATGCCTCCCATCTCCTCCTCCCCAGACACCACACCCGCCTCCACTCCGCCGAGGAGAGCCACGCCGGAGAGGGGCTTTTTCCTCCACCTGTCCCCGAGGAGCTGGGCCAAGCCCCCACGCCTGCTCCCGCTCTTCCCCATCACCTCCGCGGCGGCGCCGTTCGAGTGAAGATGGAGGACGCTCAGCCATCTCCGTCGGAGGTGCTCGAGCATGCGGTGTGGACCCATGGAGGCCGCGGCAGTGACGTGCGGGCACGAGGCCAACCCAGCGCGGTGACATGCTGCCGTTGGGAGGCCGGATCTGACCTCCATGTCACCGGATCCAGCCTCCACACCGCTACTGGAGTTGGAGGGAGAGAAGCGCCGCCGTAGGGAGGCCAGATCTGGCCTCCATGCCACTGTCGGACTTGAAGGGGAGGAGCGCCGCCATGGGGAGAGGGCCACCGCCGCCGGTCGCCTGCGCCGCCCGCGTTGGCCGCCATCGGATCCGTCTTCCCCGCCACTGGATCCATCCTCCCCGCCACCGGATCCGGCTTCCCCATCGCCGGATCCGGCCTCCTCACCCGCATCACCTGAGGGAGAGAGGGAGGGGAGAGGGCCGTCGCGCCGGAGGGGAGGAGGGGCGCGCCCGCCGAAGGAGGAGGAGGCAGCCGTGCTCGCCCGCTGAAGAAGGAGGAGGCAGCCGCACTGTGTCTCCTCGGCAATCTCCCTTTCTGGTGCTCCTGTGTCTCCGCCGGTGTAGATGAGTTTTTTTTGTGTTCGACCCTGCTCCTTTGTCTGTGATGTACGAATCGATTTGTGGATGGGTTGATTTGTGATGTGTTGAACCCTTCTCCTTCGTCTGCGATGCACGAATTGATTTGTGGATGAGTTTTTCTGATGTGTTGAATCCGTCCTTTATCTGTGATGTATGAATTTTTTTCTTGGATGAAATGCTCGATGTAGTGGCGGCGGTAGCCAGCGAGCATGGCGGCGGCAGCAAGCATGCTCCAGCCAGCATGCTTCATGGATTGCTTTTTTTTGTTTTTCTAAACCTTATCACTGTCGGGTGAAGTATCAGCAGCAGTAGCCAGCGAGCATCACTGCCGATATGACACTGCCAGTTCAAAATCCGGCAGTGAAGGGGGATTTTGAACCGGCAGTGATATCGAAAACTAGGGCAGTGTGTTTTAACTTGGATGGTCGTGTTGAAGGTTTTGAGGGTGCCCTTGTGCAATTGTTAGCTGTTTTCCCAAAGTTGTAACTTTGCTGATCATTTTGAGAAAAAAAATAAATTACCTGTTTTAATGGAAATTCACAGTCATGCCTGGTTTAGTTCCTTCTGGCCGGTGATTCATTTCTCTACTTGCTTCTTGACGGTGGTACTGTTTCTGGAAACCATTTCCACGGAGTGCGTTATGTGGATATGAAGCATGAGTTTGCGTTTGTTGTCCAACAGAAGCCGACTGATTGTTGAGTTTGCAAAAGGGTAAGCTACAAGACTACAAGAGCCCTCTGTACTATATAATTTATTCCTTTTCCTGCCTTATGTTTTTCCTTTTCTTGTACCACACTACCGCTGCTACAAGCTAAGCAAGGCTATCTTTTCCTTTCCCAGATTCTTGAAGCTCCTAAGGAAGAAATGGTTTCCCTAAAATTTTCGGGTGAGTTTATTGTCCAAAAGATGCACTAATTATGTCGCTATGTTTTTCACAATCAAAGCAATTTTCATCTTAGTTTTCATTTCAAGTGGAATGTCTAAGTACACTAAGAAATTAATCTGAGCTTGAATACTTAAACTCTCTCATGCAGTTTCCATATTATAAAGATATAATTAAATGCACTTGGTGTGGATACAACAGGGAAAATGCCCATAAACTATATTGTTGACTGGTCAGGAAGCAATAACATTTGCACTTGACTTTAGGATATAGCAGTGACTCTAGAAACTTACTTCTTTGATTAGAGCTACATTCCTGGAGAAAGAATGGTGCATTTTATTTTTCTGTTTTCAATATCAAATTTTGCATAAATTATTTTTTCTTGTCAAAAACGTGAAGAGCTACTTCAGTTTATTTAAAGTGCCATTTTCAGATCTAATGAGGAATGCTGACACTGTGAGGTGACCACTATTCTACTGACATTGAGGTGCTGATTCAGTAAGTTTAGTAGCCACTCAAGCTATTACTACTTTGGCCCTGTTCCCTTGAACTTATTAGCCGTACCGCTTCAAATTAAATAACAGTATTTTTCTCTCACAACAAATCAGCATCAGCATCAGCCATTTTTCTAACCAGATTTAACAGATCCTTTATATAGAGATAGTATCAGGTTGTTGCAGCTGTCGTTACTCCATTGAATTCTTACTTGCTTCCTTTGCTGCCAAACGTGAGGCGTGTCAGCTATTGCTAATAATGTTAATCTTGCTGAATCCAAGATGACAATTATATATACCATAATTAAGCTGCTGGTACCTAGCTTTAAATTCAATCCGCTCTCCTCAAGGAACTGAAAAGAATTATACATGACAGAAATTAACCTACTAGGTACCTCTGTATGCATTGCTAGCTAGTGGAGGCAGGCAACTACCATGATTTTCGATTCATCCATCAATAGTTTCGTTGCTTGTAGTTGGCACGTCATTGCCAACTAGATTGAATAGAATTATATAATGGGCCTGGGTCACTAAAGAGTTGATAGCATAGCTGCCCATTGTACAGTAATATTGTTTCACTATTTGCACCCAATAACAAAGCAAGAGTTAACGATACAGAGCACATTTCACTAATATTTCGCATTTTTTTTTCATGTTAGGTACTTAAGCTACGTGGTGTTGCAAGTATTTTGGATTGGCAACCTTTTAGGTTCGATCAAAGAGCTGTTACATGTTCTCTGGAGTGGCAGCAACCATATGTGTACCAAGTTGGTGTTCAAGTATCTTGGATTGGCAACTAGTTCTGTTTCTTTTGTTTGCACCTACTATCGTGTAGCAGAGACATGGAAGTCTTGAATGCCACTTTTGTGCCCAAGTCATGATTTATTGATCTCTTAGCTTTAGCCATAACCAGTTAGTATAAGACAATTGGTGTATGTATGGAAGATCTAATATATTATTTCTATAAAATCAAGTGGATTTGGTCAATGTAACGCCTTCTATATGAACAAAAGTGGATTTGTCAAATTATTCAAATTGTATTTATATCTATATCTCGCAATACAGCTTATCAATCAGTTTAATTTGCGGACGGGGCATGGTTCACAAAATACCTTGAAATGGTTTCACCAACATATAAATTGTCGGGAAAGGTCTTAACTGTCGGGCGAGGGTCTTAATTGTCGGCAAAGGGTTAACTGTCGGCAAAGGTTTCAAACCGTCGACGTGAGGTGCATTTCATTTGGCGACAACAAAAGTGTCGGGATTCCTTTAGCTGTCGGTAAAAGTTTCGCGATGGCTTCTACCACGACTATTTCTAAACTGTCGAAAAACCTTTCATGGGAAGTTATCTCGTCGCAAGCAAAGGTCCCTTTGACCACTATAGAAAGTGTCGACAAAGGTATGTCGTGGTATAGTGTGCCCCAGCTCCACAAGTTGGCTAGCTATCTAGCTTCTTCGATTCTCAGCCTGCTGCTTGCATTGGCTTGCTAGCTGCATGCCGATCTACATATATATTTATTTACTACGTGTGTTCAACGGAATAATGCGATCCATGTCTGATCAATCGCAATGCATTTCGATGCATGGGCGTGATGAATAATCCATCGTGTATTTCGATGGGTGTTATGGAATAATGAATCATGTGTTTTTGTTCTCACCATGTTTACTAATGCTAGCTTTCCCAAATAGAGTACGTCCATGCATTTTAATTAGGGCTATCTAGTCACCGCTCGCGTGTTTCTAGGTGCATGGACATCGGAGTGCTAGATAGCACAGAAACACTCATGGACAGCGGAAACCAAAATCGAGTATTTTAAACCCATGCAGCACTCGATTCTCATGACCATTAGATCCTAATTAAATGAACACCAAGAAATATCCAAACAATACAAAAATATTAAACAAACAAAAAAATTAGCCAGATTATTTTTATGGAAGCCAAATTGGAAATTTCAAAGGGAAATCAAATAAAACATACAGAAAATAAAAAAAAACCCAAAAAAGATCATGTAACTATTCAAGTAATTCTGGCCATTCTCATTTACGAATTATCAATTTACACCACTTGTGTGCCTCTATAATTGATAAATGAATCTCTTTTGTGAGATCCTGGATCTGAAACAAAGATCATGGTAAGAGTGTTTGAAGCTCTTATATGAGGTCAAATGAAACATGCAATTGATGCTAAACCAAAAATCACTAAGTAAAAATCTTGACCTGACGTTATGATAATTATGGATCATCATTAAAATAAAATAATGGGTGGTGAAAAATGATGTTTCAAAAGGTCCTAATAGAGACTAGTTCACACAAGTTTTACAAAAAATAGGTTTTGTCATATAATAAATCTGGCTAATGGCATAAATTAAAATATGCAGTTAAGAGGTTCTGAAAATCCATAAGGAGCAATATTTAGATCCCATACTAATATTATCTTTTGTGAGAAATGATCTTCCCATAAAGATAACAACTCCGTGAAAGTTATGTCTGCATAAAGGGACTACATGTCTACCTGTAAACTCTAATGAAGAAATGGCTTCCCTCACATACTTTTCTCATGTGTGTTCTTGTGTGTTATTGTTGAGGACTAGGATAAGACTACATGTGTACCTATAAACTCCAATGAAGAAATGGCTTCCCTCACATACTTTTCTCATGTGTGTTCTTGTGTGTTATTGTTGAGGACTAGGATAAAGAGAGACATGATCTATCTATAACTTCTACCACTATCTGAAACTTAAAATTCCACGACGGTTTTGAATTTTTTCACGGTTATTGCATGCATAAACCATCAAGGAAAAAACATTATCTTGACGGTTTCTCGAAAAAACACACGTAAAATTGACAATATCTTGACGATTTCTAGAAACCACACAGGAAATTAAATAACCATCGTGGGAATTCCTAATTAGCTTGTGGGTGTACATAACCGTTAGGGAAATTCATAATTCCCTCGACGGTTTCATATTTTCTTTGACGGTTATTGCACGCACTCGTCGTGGTAAATAGTATTATCTTGACGATTTCGAAAAACACACAAGGAAATTCTAGAAACTCAAGAACATGAACAAAAGGTTTTCTCCTTTTAATCTGTGGTGGAATTTTGTAACTAGTCTTTCTCCTCATGCTAACTCCAAATGATATGTTTCTTTTTCCTAATTCTTTATAAAATCATGATCTACCAATTAACAACATTTGTTTGGATACCAATTATTGTTTCTTGGTTCTTTGCATAAGTTTGTTTTCTATTCATGTATATAGAGAAAGCACCTTGTGAAACAACCTTTAAAAATGTCTTTCATACTCTAAATTTTTTTTGTACATAAAATAGGCTACATACATACTATGGTGTAGAAGTTTCAAAATTTTTGGAGCCAATTTTCTTTTTTTTATAGTCTAAATGAATTTCTACACGCTTATCAAAAGTAATTCCAAATTGAACAGTGCCTCCAATAAGATTCCAAAAACATTATAAAATTTGTATTTATGCTCATATGTTTCACTCTAGGCCAAGGCCATATCCAGAGATGGATGAAAAAAAGTCATTTGTTTGGTATGGATAATTCATCCTTCGATCTTCAAATTAATATAAAATAATTATAATAATTTGAAACTTTGTTAGAAAATTCTACAAACTTGCATGACAATATGTTTTTGGTGTAAATGTTCCAATAAAAATTCAATTTTTTAAAGAGGTGCCATACATTGCTCACAATGGTACATTTCTCTCATCTAGTTCTAAACTATGTGAGAGATGTGTCCATTTGTGAACAATGTATAGTACCACTTTGTTAAAATGATTTAAATTTTTATAACAAGCGTGATATACACCCTTAATACTAGTTCTTAGAATTTTTAAACCACTTTATGATATTATTAATTTTTTCGTTTGAGTTACCCAAATAGTACTTTTGAGTAATGTTCAACAAAACACTTAATTTTTTATTGATTTTTAGGATGTGAGCTCAAATGTAGACCCAAGTTATAGTTTTGGCGTAGCCTCGCTCAACCTTTAATTACTTTGTATTGTTGTCTCTGGATTCGATAATTGTGGTAATCGATCCGAACCCGAGATCGTCAACGAAAGGCAAGCCCGGTTTATGCATTAAACCATTACCTTGTTTACTTTAAAAAGTTTATCACCTATGTTACCTATTTCATTAAGTTGATTAATTCAAATGTTACCTACTTGATGTATTGCCTACCTTGTTAATTGTTTACCATCCTTGAAGATGATTTCATTTACAAAAGACGAGAATTGCTTAGTATGCTTTATGGTAGGCTTTCAAAGTAAAAGTTTCAATACAATCAAAGATGGCATAATGGCCAAAGAAAGAAAGAAGATAAAATCAATTGTGTTATATTCTCGATACCATGTGGCCTATACCTAAACCCTAAACCACCCTAAACCCTAAACCCTAAACCTCCCTCACACCACCGACATCGGCGGCCACCCCTGCCACAGCACCGCCGCCCCAAAATGTGTATGAAATGTCTATGAAACCCTAATTGCATAATTATTGTTTTATAATTGTTTAGGCTCTCTATGGCCGTACCCGAGAGACGATGACCTGGAGGCGGAATGATGGATATTATCAACGCCGGCCTTTGAACATTGTGTCGATGTTGATAATGACCAAGCAGGAAGACGACGGAGTCAATACTTGAATCTCGATCATGAAGATAATTTCGGCGAGGTATATATTTCTCAATATCTAGCTCTCATTTATTTATTATGCATACATGTAGCCCTTTGGATCGACCTTCGTTTTATAATACTTTTGTGTTTCTATGCGTACATAGCCGCTCGGATCGACGCATTGACGACGAGGAACACAAAGAATGTTCGAGGGGCCAAAAAGCCGTTGGAAGGCCGCTACATCATCTCGTAATACAACATGGCTACAAAGCGAACCACTAGGACAATATGCATGTAAATTGTGTACCACTTGTGGGTACCTTGTAAGGGACAAGCTCCCCGATCAATGCCCATGAATGGAAAAAAAATAACAATGCTCCACATATTAGTTATGTCTCCGATAAGGACAAGGAGCTGATTTGGCAAGATGTTCTTGCACATTTCACGCCAAACAGATGATTATCACGAAGACATCACCCACTAAAGGTTGACGGAGCGAGTTAGGGTAATCGGACAATGAAGAAGATGGCCACCCAATTCCAATCTTGGAAGAAGCAAATTTGCATACAAATCATACGTCAAGAAGAACAAGACTCCAAATTGGAACGATAAGGGCCCAATCGTGAAGGCAAGGCCCTACTAGGAGGAATTTGTATAGTACAAGACATCAGAAGAGAGTGTGGAACGGGTGAGAAGGAACCAAGAGAATTCTAGACAAAAGCAATACCACAATAACATGGGATTAGGTGGCTACGCCGACTTTCGCTCCCAAGTGGCAAAAAAATAGAAGCAGCACCTTATTGCCAACGGGTCGACTGAATCAAGACCGTGGCCTAAATGCACAAAGCGTTGGTTTTTAGGTCATGGGGGAGGATTGGTCCCAGTCACCGGGAAGCTCGTCCATGGCACAAAACTCGAAAGAGCAACAGAAAGGTTGATTCAAATTCTAAAAGCTAGAGATAGTGGACTATTCCGGCCCAACAGAGAGAAAGATGAACTGACATATTCCATCAGGACCGCTGAGCATTGTGGACGAACTAGAGGCAAAGGGGTCGTTCCGTGGGTGCAAGGTTTCCCTGAATGGATCGATTCGTACAGAAGCCGCTAGAGACAGAAGGATGAGGAGGCAGAGAGGATCCACCGCCGCCGCCACCGCCTCCAAGGCGTTCCCCAATGCCGCCTCAAAGGTCTCCAACGCCTGTTCCCCCACCTCCAAGGCGTTCCCCAACACCACCTCAAAGGTCTCCAACGCCTGTTCCCCCACCTCCAAGGCGTTCCCCAACGCCGCCTCGAAGGTCTCCAACGCCTGTTCCCCCACCTCCTCCCATGAACCAGGGAAGACGGCTGCAAACAAATAAGCCATCTGCCCCGCCGGTGAAGACGACCATGAAGGCCCCTGTGAAACCAAGGCCAATTCCATAGAAATTGCATGGTGAAATGAGTAAAGAGGAGTTAGATGATGCGGTTAAAAAAACCGTCGAAGCATTCTCCTTAGGCACAGGGAAGAGGAAGCAGCAGGAGCAGAAGCACTTCCACCTACCTCCAGCTAAACTAAGCGGATGGTGGAAGCCGAAAGCGAGAAAAAAGAGGCGGCAAGCTCGTAAGCCCTCTCCACCATCAGACTTTGACCGCACTCTTAGCAAGATAATCAAGAAAGCTGCTAAAGCAGGGAAAACTGTTGCACAACTCGGAGAACAAGAATTGCAATCAGTCCCTCCTCTAGTTATTGCTAATGAATATGGTTCAAACATAGATATGCTGGATATGATGGAAATACCTGCTGATAAAGAAGTGGATATGACAGAACTTGCTAACTTTTATGCTATGAGAGGTATCGACCTTGGCGATTTCCTCTTCGAAAGTGCGTCGGTAGCGGATGAATGGCAGAAATATGAGCATGGTAGGAGTCTATGGAATCCTAAGACCATCAATGAACTGGGTACACAATTGTTCAAGCTAAACACCTTGTACCTCGACGCGTGTCACCGGAAAGAGTTCTATATTTCTGTCAGAATCAAAGACGACCATTGGTTCCGTGGCGATGACGTTATGTACATTGAGTTTGCTGAATTACACCAACTAGTCCACCGGAACTCTCTCGATAAGACTCTCATTAGCTGCTATTGTCTGTAAGTGATTCTTTCTACTAATTAATAACAAGTCGCTACGTACGTATATGTCTGTGTTTATTATCCTCACTCTATATATATGATGCAGGTTTGAGATGGGAGAGTGCAAAAAGAGAGGGTGTATTGATATTGGTTTCATTGATCCACATATCATATTCAAAAACCCTAAACCCCATCCAACATGGAAAGCAGAAACGGAGGCCAATATCAAGATGTTCTTAGAGAAGCAACGTGACAAAAAATGTATACTCTTCCCCTACAACTTCAGGTAAGTGTTCATAATGTCGACAATCGTGTATCCATATATATATGTTCACTGTACCTGTTAGCTAATTAATGAGTGTTAACGGACATGGCAAATGAACATCGGATATTGATGGAACTGGATCTCGGAGAAAGGTCATCTAGGCATCTGGGACTCGATGAGAAAAGAGCAAAAAGAGTTCCAAGAGATGATAGATATTATTCAGAGGTAATTGCAGTCTCACTAGCAAAACTATTCCAGTCTCTCTGCATGCAAATTAATGGTCCAAATATTTTTATGTTATTTGGTAGCTGTTGGGAAAAGGTCTGTCAGGAACACCATATGAAACACAAAGTGCCACTGAAAGTAGTGCTATACAAAGTAAGTACTATATACCTACCTTAGTTCAATTTCCCTATGCTCAGATGATGATAAATCTTTTTCTCGTAAAGTGGGTTCTGCTGCAGCCCCAGGGGACCAATCTCTGTGGATACTATGTTTGCGAGTTCATGAGAGTGTGCTCAAAAAGAACTAGTCTAGAGGAAAAAAGGGTAAGTGTACACATATATATATATTCTTCATACATATATTTATATATATATATATATATTCGTGATAGATACAATTTATTTATCATTATTCTTGATACATACATATACATATATATATATACTAATATACTTTTTCTTTATCTCATATCTCAAATTGAAGACTCGCTGGTTGAAGGAAAAAACTCTGGACACACACCATCTCAAAGCAATCCAAGAGACAATAGGTGGATTTCTGAATGATCAGGTCTTAACTCCCGGCGGCGAGTTTTACTATGACCCAAATATGTGATGATGAAAGCCAAATTTCATATTGATCCAAAGAACATGTGATGATAAAATGTACAATTAATGCAAACTTTACATGTGACGATGAAATGTAATATTATGTTTTAGTTTACTTTTACTTGTGTTGCTTGCGTGCATTGATCGAGCGAAAACTTTACAGTACGCGCGCGTATACGTATATTACTTTGCAGCGAATAATGCGTATTCGAAAACCAAATTAAAACAAAAAATAATCATCAATTGAAATAAGCAGGAAATGAAAAAAAAGACCCTTTAGTCTCGGTTGGTAATACCAACCGGAATAAAGGGCCAGCCCAATGTTGGCGTGGCTACTTTTTTAGTACCAACGGGACTAAATGTTCACTTCTAGTCCCGGTTGGTATCACCAACCGGGACTAAAGGTCCACTTCAATTCCCGGCTACTAACCCTTTATTCCCGAACTCCTATTCCCAGCTGCGTAACCGGGAATAAAGGGGGTTGGCAGCCAGAAATAGAAGCCCTTTTTTTACTAGTGTGTATTTCGATGGGTGTTATGGAATAATAATGAATCGTGTGTTTTTGTTCTCATCATGTCAATTAATGCTAGCTTTCCCACATAGTACGTCTATGCATTTTAGTTTATATATGGTGCATGCAATTGTTACTCACAGGTGAAACACATGCCACAAGCATGCATGATACGACTACTGAAACTTCGGTTACTTTGCTTTTCTCTTTGCTTGTTATCTTGGAGTATCTGCGTGGTGTCGACTGTCAACGGTGCTTAATTCTGTGATATTGAGGACCAGAAATGTTTGGTAGTACCACATATCTGATGGGTTGGGTTGACTGCACTTTTTTTTGTGCAATGAGATGAGCAGGAGCGGCATTTGAAGACTGATTTGAAAAGAGATGCCAACGAATGCTTGAAAGCTGTGAACAAGGACCAAAAGCCACCATAACACCATGCTGGAAGAAATTTTGAAATAGTTCTGGAGTTGGACATGGTTAATTTAAACAATTTTGTACATATTTAGTTATAATTAATTGAAAGTTTCAAATTACCTTGGTACCAGATAACTGAACTTTAGATGCTTTATTGCACTCTTCGTTCGGAGAATGGCAGTGCCATTTCTTCTCGTTGTTATGAGCACACTGATTTGCTCGTTGTCATATGAGAAAAAACTTGTGAGCATGATGCTTTTGCAAAAGAACAACTAAAGCTGAATGGACATAGTGTCGACCTGTGCATCCGTTGACCTCAACTGGCCATCGCTCTCTGAGGTCGACGGTCTCTGCACCGCTTAGCTTCCCGTGTAGCATGTAGACCGACTCCTTTATGGAATACAACCGATGTCCGCAAGAGTGAAATGACAGTGGATGATGGTGGAATGATAGTCTCATCGTGTTCAAAGATTCATTTTTTAGTAACTGTTTAACACATGTTTAAATTACAATTTCTATGATATTATATTGCTTTCGGTGACTGTCAATTTCACGAACTTTACTTTTTGGATTAAATATTACTTTAACATTAATATTTAATTTCACAGTATTGTATCTTATCGTGCGATCCGTATGTTTTTTTTAGCAAAAGTTTAGTTGTCCCATAGCAACGCACGGACACGCTACCTAGTACCTATATAAACGTGCGTAAGTGCACGCGCAATATAGTTTGTCTTGCCATGTGTAACCCATATGGTAGACATGCATTAGTGCTACTTATTAGCTGCATGGTTTTGTACGTGAGCGAGGGCGACTGACTACACGATGTGGTATTCTGTACGTGATGAGCGCGCGCGCATACTATATATAGGCCACTTCGATCTCAGCAGCAGCACAAGCAGCTAACAGCAGACCACAAGCAGTGCAGCTCGACATCCATCGCCCTGCTAGCTAGCTAGCTAGCTCTCTTCTTCTTCCCGGCACCGCACCGGAGAGATAGATGGACCGAGAAATGCTAGGGCCGGTGGTTACAACGGAGTGGGCGGATCTGGTGGCGGTGCCGCCGTACTACCTGGCGGCCCAGACCATCGCGAGCGACCGCCGGAGAGAGAGATGCTAGGGCCGGTGGTAAAAAAACGCAGTGGCCGGAGCTGGTGGGGCAGCCGTACTACCAGGCGCACCAGACCATCATGAGCGAGCGCCCGGACGTGACAATAATGGAGCTTGCCCCGCTCGAGGATCTTCCCTATGCGTGGCCATCCGACTACACGCGCGTCTGCGTCAAGGTCGATACTAGAACCATGACCGTGTATGGTGACGACTCCTACCCGTATCCACAAGCTGGCTAACTAGCTTCGCTTCACAGCCTCCTGCTTGCATTGGCTTGTTGCTAGCAGCATGCCAATCTATATACTTAATTACGTGTGTGTTCAACGGAATAATGCGATGTCTGGTCGATCGCAGTGCATTTCGGTGCATGGGTGTGATGAATAATCCATCGTGTATTTCGATGGGTGTTATGGAATAATAATAATGAATCGTGTTTTTGTTCTCATCATGTCTACTAATGCTAGCTTTCCCACATAGTACGTCTATGCATTTTAGTTTATATATGGTGCATGCAATTGTTACTCACAGGTGAAACACATGTCACAAGCATGCATGATACGACTACTGACCAGAACCACCGGAGCCTCTGCGTTCGCTTTACTATGGCCTGTGTTCCTTCTTCTCTGGATACTCCGCCTCTTATATGAAACGCCAAACAAGCATCCCGACCTTATTACTATTATATATCTGTCGCTGTCATCAGGAAGGAGTCCAGATTTCTCTTCCAGATAAACTCACGTCATGTAGACGAGGTATCTATATAAACAGTGCTGCATTTGTGATCCATCCAACTCCAACACACAAAGAAACCACCTCCAGTCGTACCTCCTTTTGCAAAACTGTAAGAAGTCAAACACTATGGCGTTCAAAGCCAAACGAATAAATAATTCAGCTGGGGAAAATCGCCCGTTGACTTTAAAAAAAACATACTCCCTCCGCCTCAGAATAAGTGTCTTTCTCGCTTCATGAGAAGTCAAGAACTTTTAACTTTGATCAAATATATACGAGAAAATATTAATATTTATAGTTTATAATTAGTACCATTAGATAGATCGTTGAATTTATTTTCGTAATAAACTAATTTGGAGATACAAATTAAATGTTGCTAATATTTTTGTACAAATTTGCCAAACTTAAGAAAGTTTGACCGGCACGAATGCCATAGCGACCCTTATTTTGGGATGGATGGAGTACAAACCTGGGCCATCGAGCATCTCTTTGTCGTCAAAGCTTGAGGCAGGCTGCACTCGACTTGTTTGGTTGTGGCCAGAGGTCAGTTCCTCCTTTCAAAAAAAGGGGTCAATTTCAAACCTATGGAATCGCCGGCTTGTGATCCCTGACTTGGCAGACAGATCATTAGATCAAGTAGTTTGTAGTCACCTACTAGAAATATATTTTTTGAAAACAAACAATTTTATGTGCAAAGTAGACGAAAAGTACCCCAAATGGCGGCCCAATTAGTTTGGCAAGAACAAAAATTGATTTTGCACCTTGGGACTGCATCCAAAGATCCTTTGTGCCCACATCAAGTATAGATGGCCAACCCGATGGACCGGCACGGGCACGGCACGAAGGCCATGGTGCTAATGCTGGCACGACAATAGATATAGTGTCGTGCCTCGGCTGCAACTCTGGGGCACGACACGATTTTTGGGCCGGCACTATGCGGCCTTATGTATTTCTACCGTTGGATGGCTTCCGGGGATCGGCGTGAGAAGTTGCGGAGCCACCAAGCTCCGCAAGCAGAGTGGTGGGGTGACGCGCGGGAAGGTGCAGAGCAGCAACGGGCTGGCACAGGCCTAGTGGGCCGCCGTGGCCTTTGGCACGACCGGTCATGTTTAAGTGGCTGTAGGGCCGTGCCTTGGCCGAGAGTTAAGGACGGCGGCCCGACACGGCCCATCGGCACGATGTGAATTTCCTCCCATGGAGAGGGATTCAATTTTTCAGATGGATTCATTGAAAATGAATATTTCGGTCAGATTTCCACCAGAGCTGCTCCTATCTTCTGGCTTCCTAATAAGGTTGAAGTCACCTAGGAGGAGCCAATACAGGTCTTCAGGCATTTGAATATCGAGCCAGTTGATGAAGTTTAGCTTGCCTTCAGTTATAGATCGAGAGCCCATACACACATGTTAGCAGCCACTTAGTTTCATTGCGAAGGGAAAGAAATCCCACTGATACTGCAAACTCATTGCTAAAAACCATGTTTCCACAAAACAAAAACGCTCCAGATTATGCGGGTCCAGTGCCTAAGGAAGACACGGTGGCGTGTAAAAGAAAGCTAGAACATTTTTCCGGTGTTGTATGCACGACCGGGTCCAGTGCGTAAGGCACAATTGCTGCGGAAGCCCACTAGGTGCGTGGTGTCCGCAGTCCGCCAACTACCAAAAATGGAAGTTTGTTGTGCGGCATGATAACTATTAGGTAAATTTCCTAAAATGGACTGTGCATCCGGATGGCAAGATACTACACGTCCGTGCTGTAGTAAAATTCTTTTTATTGTGGACCAACAATAATTTGCATTCATTATGTATTGATCCATGATACCTATAATGGACCAGGTTGTAAGAGTGTATCCAATTCATAGACACAAGCTAACGATGCTAAGCAACCCAAACGAGAAAGGGAAAGAGCACGGTATGCGGAACAAAGGAATGAAATAAATAGGAAACGTCCTGTAAAATACCAATAAAAAACGAAGAAACTACCCTCACTGGTGGATCGAGAGGTGACACAACAATCAAATTTAATCCAATCAATGTGCATTATCCTTTGGCTCTTATTTATGGTGTAATAATTATCTTGTAGCTGATGGAGTTGTATTAGACAATGAAGACACAAATAACGATGAAAATAGTAATTGGTTGCATAGGAACGATTCCTATCAACCCATGCAGATTGATAAAGAGAAACTAGCTAGGTACTATTTTTCTATAAAGTTCCTCCATGATTATGGTGTTGTTGCATTATAATAGATATTTTGTAAATATAAGTAAGATGTCGCTGTCTATATTTCCTAATATAATGCTCATATGTTATTATGTAGCTTTATCTGATTCTGCTAACACCATGAACCACCCTAAGAGAATTGAGTCAAAAAAAAAATACGATAGGGAGCGCTATAAAAATATGACGCCTGATCAGAGGCAAGCAAGGCGTGAGCGTCAATGGTTGCATAATAGTGAACCCAAGCGTAAGGAGATCTTGAAAATAGCTGACAACAAATTTAGAGAGATGCGGAAGCACACGCTATACCCAGAGTCTATTGCCATGGAGAACCCGTTATATATTCCTAGGCCTTAGTACCCCACCGTGGGAGCATCTGGAGCTGATGGATACACGGCGAAATCCAGTGATTGGTTTATCCCGGAGTCCAGAGCAATACCTCTTTATATTCCTCCACCTCATGAGGAGGCCGATGATGAAGGATGTGATGAGTTACTGTCTGGCCATATGAGATGTTCCCTTTCCAATTTAAATGAAAGCAGTTCCCTATACGGCTCAGCTTCGCGATGACCGTTAACAAGTCGCAGGGGCAGACTATCCCTAACGTCGGGGTATACTTGCCGGAACCAGTGTTCTCGCACGGTCAATTGTATGTGGCGCTATCAAGAGCTACGGCAAGATCGAACATTAGGATCCTAGTTGTGCCGGCTGCTGAGAAGGACGTGAACAAGGGGAAAGGGAAAGGGAATGGAAAGAAGAAAACGACAAAGGATATATTCACAAAGAATATCGTATATAAAGAGGTTCTAACTCCATAATAGAGGTAATGCATCACACGTTGATACCTATTTTTTCAGGATGTCAATGTTACTTTAACTTTAAAAATTAACAAACAACTTATATGCAGAATACTTCTAACTATAGCTTCAGCAATTTGCATGCTGCAGCTGCAAGAAGTCAGACGCCGCATCTTGGACTAGAAAATCTTCTGGATCATCATTGATTGTTCACCAACTGCAGCTTGGTATTTGTGTAAAGCACGTTCTCTTAGTCGAACTATTGAGAGATTAGATTCTTAATTGTAGAATATATTGTAAAACAGGTATTGTGAAACACAATCTTCTTATGATTATCTTTTCGTAGCACTTGATTTCTAAAGAAGTGCAAGCTTATCTTTCGTGTATCATAGGCAGAAAGTGATGCGACAATTGATGTTGATGTTTCAATTTTGCATTTTTTCATATTTTAATAGAAGAGAGAGAAAAGCTAGCTCTTTGATCAAGAGCTATGCTCATACACAAATTCCAAAATCAGTGAGAGTGTCATGTTGGTCTAATCATACTATGAGCCATTGCTAAAAGGTAGGATTATTGGAGAAATGGCTTGGAGCTAATATCTGGCTTATACCATTGCGGGTGCCCTTACCTTTCTTTTATGGTCAACGTTACTACTACCTCCATTATTCTATATAATAATATAAGACATTTTTGAACTTTTTAGATAAAATTTTTGTTATGCAATTAGATATACGTTATGTCTAAATACATGGTAAAAACAATGTCTCTAGAAAAGACAAAACCTCATATAATTTGAAATGGAGGGACTAGCACTTACTAGTCCTATATATATCTATATGTTGGCCTATATTAATTTCCTTTCTAATTACCCCCCTTGCATAAGGTATTAATATATAATATATGTTGGCCTATGTTTTTACTATGTATTTAGACATAGTGTGTATCTAATTACGTAGCAAAAAAGCTATTTATTATCTAGAAAATCCAAAACGTATTATAATTTGGAATGGAGGGAGTATATTGATATAGATCATTTTGACTTTGTCCTACGTTTCTAGACAAATATGTTAATATATACAAATTCAAATAGTGTAACTTCGAATTATATTTCATGAACGAATTTAGTGGAACTTTTCAAACTTCATCCTACTTTCTTATATATCCACATTTCAGACAATTGCCTGCAGCTTTTGGATCCACGTAACTCGCCATTCGTGGATGCATGGGAGTGAGACTAACTATAATATGGCGGCTTTTGGTTTGGTGGCCATAGCTTCACTAGATCTAGTAATGGATTTTTTCCCCGGCCACATATATTAGATTTGGCTCAGGCTCTAGTTCAGCCTCCAGCCTTTTTAATTGGTTGTGAACTTGGTTCGTTAGGGAGTCAACAACATGAAAATTTTTGCAAAAGAGGACTACTCAAGTTGCAACATAGAGATTTTGTAATTATATTCTGTTTTCTATTTTTTTATATTTTCTTGTGTGCATCGGTGATAGATGTGCAGTGTTTACCTGTCTATTCCTCACATGTACTTGTGCCTCGATCCATATGGTAGACATGTGTAACCCGGCCATATGGTAGACATGGTGCTACTTATTAGCTGCATGCTTTTGTACGTGAGCGAAGCACGCCTGTACGTGAGCGAAGCAGTGGCGAGCTCAGCGAAGGAAGGCCACTGATCGACTACACCATGTGGTACTGGTAGCTGCATGCTTTTGAACGTGAGCGCGCGTGCGTACTATATATATATAGACCACGTCTCAGGACGCAGCAGCGCCACAAGTAGTGCAGCTCGACGTCCATCGCCCTGCTAGCTATCTCTCTTTCTTCTTCTTCCCCGGCACCGGCACCGGCAGACACAGCTTGGGCGGCGGAGCGCTAGCTCGCGGTACGGTAGCTAGCAGCCGGAGAGAGATCTGTCGATCGAGATGCCAGGGCTGGTTCCAACGGAGTGGGCGGAGCTGGTGGGGGAGCCGTACTACATTATCACGAGGGATCGCCCGGACGTGTACATAGTGGAGCTCGGGATGGGCGAGCCGTTTCCCGCTGGGCCAGCCGACGACGACACGCGCGTCTGCGTCTGGATCGACATGACCTCCATGACCGTTGGCTCCCCCGCTTCCTACAGTTGGCCAGCCAGCTTCACAGCCTATGCTTGCATGCATTGGCTTGC
Source organism: Miscanthus lutarioriparius (assembly GCA_904845875.1). Classification (NCBI taxonomy): domain Eukaryota; kingdom Viridiplantae; phylum Streptophyta; class Magnoliopsida; order Poales; family Poaceae; genus Miscanthus; species Miscanthus lutarioriparius. The sequence goes on from CAJGYO010000732.1 coordinate 109,129, forward strand.
TAGCTGCATGCCGATATATATATATATATATATATATATATATATATTTATTTATTGTGTGTTCCGCGGAATAATGCGCGATGTCTGGTCGATCGCAATAATGCATTTCGACGGGTGTGATGAATCCATCGTGTATTTCGATGGGTGTTATGGAATATAGAATCGTGTGTTTTTGTTCTCATTCATCATGTTTAATTACTACTGCTAGCTTTCCAAAAAATTTCTAAAACATTTTAATTCATGTGTAAATGTGTTTTAAAGACTTTCCACAATAAAAAAACATAATGTGCAACTAGCATGAATGCACTTAGCATTAACGTATATTGCATTTATGCGCTAGTGGCATCTCATATTTTTGTTTATTAACTACAACATTTTTATCTTTAGCTAAATCTAGAAACATTTTGAAAGCTCTAAATATTTTTTGGATCCTTCATCCCAAACTATCTCTATGAGAAGTTTAGACATTTCATGTGGTTTAGAAACCTTATCAAGTATTTACCCAATTCTTTTAACTAAAAAAGACAGAAACCACCTTCGAAACCACTTTAAACCATGGTAGGCAGGTAATTTGAAATGTTTAAAGAGTCCAGGAAAAAGATGTCTGGTTCTAGATTTCAAGAAGAAAAATTATACTATAATGATAGTTCAGAGAAGTAAAATATACTTTTTTCTTTAACCTTTGTACATATACATTTTTTTAGAATTACACAGTACAATGTACGCACTAACAATGAATGCACACACTAATGCAGGACTGGGTAGCAATCTCAGTTGGGAAACTCCCTTTAGTCCCGGTTTCCTAACCGGGATTGCCAATCCAGGAGTAAAGGCCCGTCCCCTCAACCGGGATTGATTTGGGACTTCTAGTCCGGGTTGGTAATACCAACCGGTAATAAAGGCGGCTCTAGACTGGGCCCCAGGCGCTGCCACGTATTAGACCTCTAGTCCTGGTTGGTTATACCAACCAACCTACCGGGACTGAATATATCTTTTCTTTTCTTTTACAAATTCTTTGCATTGAATATTGTACGCACATATTAAGAGTGAAACTAATTAAGTAAGATGTTGTATATATATTACAATGATCATCCATCCCACAATCAAATTTCATACAAACTATAATAAATTTAAACCAAGCCATTACACACTACTTGTCCAAGTACTCCCAAAGTTCATGCAAACATAGTATGTCACCACTACTACCTAATGAAGTTGACTTTCTCGTATTTTCAATTCGGTGAAGTGTAGGTCACCGATATGGTATCCAAAAACATCATTGGTGAAGACCAACGCATTCACTAGTGCACTCTCCCTTGCTTCACAACTACGAGCACAGGGTCTACTAATGACGTTTAACGGTGCTCGAGAAGTCGGTGGGTCTGCCCTCTTAGTCGCAAGCAACTTTGCCTGAAATCCTTCCGTAGTGAGTGTTGGCCATTCATGAGCATATTTCCATTCATAACCCAATTGATACATTGTCTGGTTTAGACTGGCTTCAAAACTGCACCCTTTGTAGGTTACGTCATAGTCCTCAACCTGAAAGTGTTGGCAGAAAAAAAGGTTATGAGAACCAAGCTTTACAACATATAACAACAAATTCAGATATAAGCTATGAGTTCGACTTCGACTTTACCACATCATTTCGGTTGTTTCGAGCAATGCTTGCACAAAAGTTCTCAACATCATGATGCATGTCCGCATTTATAGCTTGTATCAGCAGGGAGGATAGTGTAGGCAAGGCGTACCTAATATTCGCATGCTTAGTTACACATGCAATGACATCATATTTTTGTCCAACAGTCTGCTAGGGTGCCTTTATTCCCATCTCTGATATTTGTACAACACCTCTACCCATCCTAGCGGCGATGGAAAAGCCTATTCGACATTAGATTAATGGACCATTATCTACATGAAAGGTCTGAACAACCAATTCCTGAACCCCGAAATTTCAGAGTGCCTCTTTAAGCCAAATGATTGGGTCAATTACCTATGGTATATTTAAGAATCACATATATACATATTAGAAAATATATTTATACAAGCGTATTTGACACATTAATTTATTAGAAACATATAGAGTTGCTTACTATGCTTGGATGATTAAACTGTACATCCGGCAACACTGGATCGAATCCCATCCACTTTACATAGCCGCTGAAACCTATGACTTCCGACGGAGGGAGACGACTACGTCCAACCATCTCTTCTCACTAAAGTCAATATATCAAAAATCATATCACTGGACACAATATTTATCATACACGAAAATGCATATCACTAAAGTCATTTTTTTTTCAAAAGTCTACAAATATCAAAATTCACATCACTAAACCCTATATATCAAAATTCAAAATACTGTAGTCAATATTTATCATATACCAAAATTCATATATGTATGTCACTGAAGTAAATTTTTTTATAAGTCTATATATACCAAAATTCACATCAATAAACAATATTGGAGCAGTATTACAACAATATTGACATGCCCTTGTATCTTTCCTTGTTCAGCTTATGTGCTGCTATAGGTTTATGTGAACTTATTTAGGCTAACCTATATCTTCTTTATAAACTTTTTTAGCCAATATCTTCTACATGGATCCAGTGGAAAATAACGATGGTCGCACTCCATTAGGAAATTTGACAAACACCACCAATTCAGGTAACTGCTGATATACATATGGATATGAATTTACTTTGGACCAACAATAATTTGCATTCATTATGTATTGATCCATGATACCTATAATGGACCAGGTTGTGAGAGTGTATCCAATTCATAGACACAAGCTGACGATGCTAAGCAACGCAAACGAGAAAGGGAAAGAGCACGGTATGCGAAACAAAGGAATGAAATAAATAGGAAACATGGTGAAAAATACCAAATAAAAAACCAAGAAACTGCCCTCACTGGTAGATCGAGAGGTGACACAACAATCAAATTTAATCCAATCAATGTGCATTATCCTTTGGCTCTTATTTATGGTGTAATAATTATCTTGTAGCTGATGGAGTTGTATTAGACAATGAAGACACAAATAACGATGAAAATAGTAATTGGTTGCATAGGAACGATTCCTATCAACCCATGCAGATTGATAAAGAGAACCTAGGTACCTATTTTTCTATAAAGTTCCTCCATGATTATGGTGTTGTTGCATTATAATAGATATTTTGTAAATATAAGTAAGATGTTGCTGTCTATATTTCCTAATATAATGCTCATATGTTATTATGTAGCTGCATCTGATTCTGCTAACACCATGAACCACCCTAAGAGAATTGAGTCAAAAAAAATTATACGATAGGGAGCGCTATAAAAATATGACGCCTGATCAGAGGCAAGCAAGGCGTGAGCGTCAAAGGTTGCATAATAGTGAACCCAAGCGTAAGGAGGCCTTGAAAATAGCTGACAACAAATTTAGAGAGATGAGGAAGCACACGCTACACCCAGAGAGAACCCGTTATATATAACTGGGCGTTAGTACCCCACCGTGGGAGCATCTAGAGCTGATGGATACATGGCGAAATCCAATGATTGGTTTATCCCGGAGTCCAGAGCAACACCTCTTTATATTCCTCCACCTCATGAGGAGGTCGATGATGAAGGATGTGATGAGTTACTATCTGGCCATATGAGATGTTCCCTTTCCAATTTAAGTAAAAGCAGTTCCCTATACGGCTCAGCTTCGCGATGACAGTAAACAAGTCACAGGGGCAGACTATCCCTAACGTCGGGGTATACTTGCCAGAACCAGTGTTCTCGCACGGTCAATTGTATGTGGCGCTATCAAGAGCTACGGCAAGATCGAACATTAGGATCCTAGTCGTGCCGGCTACTGAGAAGGACGTGAACAAGGGAAAGGGAAAGGGAATGGAAAGAAGAAAACGACAAAGGATATATTCACAAAGAATATCTTATATAAAGAGGTTCTAACTCCATAAAAGAGGTAATGCATCACACGTCGATACATATTTTTTCAGGATATCAATGGTACTTTAACTTTAAAAATTAACAAACAACTTATATGCAGGATACTTCTAACTATAGCTTCTTGCCATCGCATGCTTCAAATTTGCAAGAAGTCAGACGCCGCATCTTGGAGTAGAAAATCTTCTGGATCATCATTGATTGGTAACCAACTGCAGCTTGGTATTTGTGCAAAGCACGTTCTCTTAGTCGAACTATTGAGAGATTAGATTCTTAATTGTAGAATAGATTGTAAAACATGTATTGTGAAACACAAACTTCTTATGATTATCTTTCCGTAGCACTTGATTCCTAAAGAAGTGCAAGCTTATCTTTCGTGTATCGTAGGCATGAAGTGATGCGACAATTGATGTTGATGTTTCAATTTTGCATTCAAATTTAGAGTTATATTTTAAGTATCTACCTTTCGTGGAGACTTATGTAAAATTGATTGGAACATTATGATTGCGGTATCTATTTTAGATAATACAGTATAACACACGCTCGTACATATGTTATCGTGGTATTATGAGTTCTGTTGTAACGCATACGTGCATTTATCTAGTAACTAAAAAGACAAAACCGCCTTGAAACCACTTTAAACCATGGTAGGTAGGTAATTTGAAATGTTTAAAGAGTTCAGGAAAAAGATGCCCGGTTCTAGATTTCAAGAAGAAAAATTATACTATAATGATAGTTCAGAGAAGTAAAATAGAGTTTTTTCTTTAACCTTTGTACATATACATTTTTTAGAATTACACAGTACAATGTACGCACTAACAACATATGCACACACTAATGCAGGACTAGGTAGCAATCCCGGTTGGGAAACCCCCTTTAGTCCCGGTCTAGGACTAAAGGCCAGTCCTTTAGTCCTGGTCCCCTCAACCAGGATTGATTTGAGACTTCTAGTCCCGGTTGGTAATACCAACCGATAATAAAGACGGCTCTAGCCTGGGCCCTAGGCGCTGCCACATATTAGACCTCCAGTCCCAGTTGGTTATACCAACCAACCTACCAGGACTGAATATCTCTTTTTTTTCTTTTCTTTTCTTTTCTTTTTTGTGCAATGAGACGAGCAGGAGCGGCATTTGAAGACTAATTTGAAAAGTGATGCCAACGAATGCTTGAAAGCTGTGAACAAGGACCAAAAGCCACCATAACACCATGCTGGAAGAAATTTTGAAATAGTTCTGGAGTTGGACATGGTTAATTTAAACAATTTTGTACATATTTAGTTATAATTAATTGAAAGTTTCAAATTACCTTGGTACCAGATAACTGAACTTTAGATGCTTTATTGCACTCTTAGTTCGGAGAATGGCAGTGCCATTTCTTCTCGTTGTTATGAGCACATTGATTTGCTCGTTGTCATATGAGAAAAAACTTGTGAGCATGATGCTTTAGCAAAAGAACAACTAAAGCTGAATGGACATAGTGTCGACCTGTGCATCGGTTGACCTCAACTGGCCATCGCTCTCTGAGGTCGATGGTCTCTGCACCGCTTAGCTTCCCGTGTAGCATGTAGACCGACTCCTTTATGGAATACAACCGATGTCAGCAAGAGTGAAATGACAGTGATGATGGTGGAATGATAGTCTCATCGTGTTCAAAGATTCATCTTTTTAGTAACAGTTTAACACATGTTTAAATTACAATTTCTATGATATTATATTGCTTTCGGTGACCGTCAATTTCACGAACTTTATTTTTTGGATTAAATATTACTTTAACGTTAATATTTAATTTCACAGTATTGTATCTTATCGTGCGATCCGTATGTTTTTTTTAGCAAAAGTTTAGTTGTCCCGTAGCAACGCACGGACACGCTATATAAACGTACGTAAGTGCACTCGCAATATAGTTTGTCTTGCCATGTGTAACCCATATGGTAGACATGCATTAGTGCTACTTATTAGCTGCATGGTTTTGTACGTGAGCGAGGGCGACTGACTACACGATGTGGTATTCTGTACGTGATGAGCGCGCGTCTTTTCTTTTCTTTTTTGTGCAATGAGACGAGCAGGAGCGGCATTTGAAGACTAATTTGAAAAGTGATGCCAACGAATGCTTGAAAGCTGTGAACAAGGACCAAAAGCCACCATAACACCATGCTGGAAGAAATTTTGAAATAGTTCTGGAGTTGGACATGGTTAATTTAAACAATTTTGTACATATTTAGTTATAATTAATTGAAATTATATAGGCCACTTCGATCTCAGCAGCAGCACAAGCAGCTAACAGCAGACCACAAGCAGTGCAGATCGACATCCATCGCCCTGCTAGCTAGCTAGCTAGCTCTCTTCTTCTTCCCCGGCACCGGCACCGGAGAGATAGATGGACCGAGAAATGCTAGGGCCGGTGGTTACAACGGAGTGGGCGGATCTGGTGGCGGTGCCGCCGTACTACCTGGCGGCCCAGACCATCATGAGCGACCGCCCGGAGAGAGAGATGCTAGGGCCGGTGGTAAAAACGCAGTGGCCGGAGCTGGTGGGGCAGCCGTACTACCCGGCGCACCAGACCATCATGAGAGAACGCCCGGACGTGACAATAAAGGAGCTTGCCCGCATGGCCACTTGGGCGCTCACCCTCCCGACTCCCGCGTGGCGATGCGCGCGGGGAGATTGAGGAGTAGCGGTGGGCGGCGATCGTGTGAGAAGTTGCGGACCTACCAAGCTCCGCAAGCGGAGTGGCGGGGTGATGCGCGGGAAGGTGCAGAGCAGCAACGGGCTGGTATAGGCACAGGCCTAGTGGGCCGCCATGGCCCTCGGCATGACCGGTCATGTTTAAGTGCCTGTAGGGCCGTGCCTTGGCCGAGAGTTAAGCACGGCGGCCCGACACGGCCCATCGGCACGATGTGAATTTCCTCCCATGGAGAGGGATTCAATTTTACAGATGGATTCATTGAAAAGGAAAATTTCGGTCAGATTTCCACCAGAGCTGCTCCTATCTTCTGGCTTCCTAATATGGTTGAAGTCACCTAGGAGGAGCCAATACAGGTCTTCAGGCATTTGAATATCGAGCCAGTTGATGAAGTTTAGCTTGCCTTCAGCTATAGATCGAGAGCCCATACACACATGCATGTTAGCAGCCACTTAGTTTCATTGCGAAGGGAAAGAAATCCCACTGATACTGCAAACTCATTGCTAAAAACCATGTTTCCACAAAACAAAAACGCTCTAGATTATGCGGGTCCAGTGCCTAAGGAAGACACGGTGGCGTGTAAAAGAAAGCTAGAACATTTTTCCGGTGTTGTATGCACGACCGGGTCCAGTGCGTAAGGCACAATTGCTGCGGAAGCCCACTAGGTGCGTGGTGTCCGCAGTCCGCCAACAACCAAAAATGGAAGTTTGTTGTGCGGCATGATAACTATTAGGTAAATTTCCTAAAATGGACTGTGCATCCGGATGGCAAGATACTGCACGTCCGTGCTGTAGTAAAATTCTTTTTATTTTGTCTACGAACAAGAAACACAACGGACAATCGCCGGCCAGCTGAGGGCGACTCACACGTTGCATGCTTTTGTACGTGAGCGCGCGGGCGACTGACACGATGTGGTAGCTCTGCATGCTAAGTTAAATTAATCCCTCCTCATCTCGTTGCATGCGTTCAATGGCGTGTACATATACACAAACGTCGGTACCACATGAAATGCTGTCGTCGTTAGGGCACCCGCAATGGCTCACCCATATGTTATTAGCTCTAGGTATTTTTTTTCATGTTTTAATAGAAGAGAGAGAAAAGCTAGCTCTTTGATCAAGAGCTATGCTCATACACAAATTCCAAAATCAGTGAGAGTGTCATGTGGGTCTAATCATACTATGAACCATTGCTAAAAGGTAGGATTATTGGAGAAATGGCTTGGAGCTAATATCTGGCTTATACCATTGTGGGTGCCCTTACCTTTCTTTTATGGTCAACGTTACAACTACCTCCATTATTCTATATTATAATATAAGACATTTTTGAACTTTTTAGATAAAATTTTTATTATGCAATTAGATATACGTTATGTTTAAATACATGGTAAAAACAATGTCTCTAGAAAAGACAAAACCTCGTATAATTTGAAATGGAGGGACTAGCACTTACTAGTCCCGGACGTGCACATAGTGGAGCTCGGGATGGGCGAGCCGTTTCCCGCTGGGCCAGCCGACGACGACACGCGCGTCTGCGTCTGGATCGACATGACCTCCATGACCGTTGGCTCCCCCGCCTCCTACAGTTGGCCAGCCAGCTTCACAGCCTATGCTTGCATGCATTGGCTTGCTAGCTGCATGCCGATATATATATATATATTTATTGTGTGTTCCGCGGAATAATGCGCGATGTCTGATCGATCGCAATAATGCATTTCGATGGGTGTGATAAATCCATCGTGTATTTCGATGGGTGTTATGGAATATAGAATCGTGTGTTTTTGTTCTCATTCATCATGTTTAATTACTACTGCTAGCTTTCCAAAAAATTTCTAAAACATTTTAATTCATGTGTAAATGTGTTTTAAAGACTTTCCACAATAAAAAACATAATGTGCAACTAGCATGAATGCACTTAGCATTAACGTATATTGCATTTATGCGCTAGTGGCATCTCATATTTTTGTTTATTAACTACAACATTTTTATCTTTAGCTAAATCTAGAAACATTTTGAAAGCTCTAAATATTTTATTTGGATCCTTCATCCCAAACTATCTCTATGAGAAGTTTAGACATTTCATGTGGTTTAGAAACCTTATCAAGTATTTACCCAATTCTTTTAACTAAAAAGATTTAAACCGCCTTGAAACCACTTTAAACCATGGTAGGCAGGTAATTTGAAATGTTTAAAGAGTCCAGGAAAAAGATGTCTGGTTCTAGATTTCAACAAGAAAAATTATACTATAATGATAGTTCAGAGAAGTAAAATAGACTTTTTATTTAACCTTTATACATATACATTTTTTAGAATTACACAGTACAATGTATGCACTAACAACGCATGCACACACTAATGTAGGACTGAGTGGCAATCCCGGTTGGGAAACCCCTTTGTCCTGGTTTTCTAACCAGATTGCCAATCCAGACTAAAAGCCCGTCCTTTAGTCCTGGTCCCTCAACCGGGATTGATTTGAGACTTCTAGTCCTGTTGGTAATACCAACCGGTAATAAAAAGCGCGCACTAGCCCGGTCCCCCCAAAGGCCGCCACGTGATTAGACCTCCAGGTCCCTGTTGGTTATACCAACCAACCTACCGGGATTGAATATCTCTTTTCTTTTCTTTTCTTTTCTTTTACAATTTCTTTGCATTGAATATTGTATGCACATATTAAGAGTGAAACTAATTAAGTAAGATGTTGTATATATATTATAATGATCATCCATTCCACAATCAAATTTCATACAAACTATAATAAATTTAAACCAAGTCATTACACACTACATGGCCAAGTACTCCCCAAAGTTCATGCAAACATAGATTGTCACCACTACTACCTAATGAAGTTGACTTTCTCGTATTTTCAATTCGGTGAAGTGTAGGTCACCGATGTGGTATCCAAAAACATCATTGGTGAAGACCAACGATTAACCGTGCACTCTCCTTGCTTCACAACTACGAGCATAGGGTTTAATAACGACGTTTAACGATTGCTCGAGAAGTCGGTGGGTCTCCCTCTTAGTCGCAAGCAGCTTTGCCTCAAATCCTTCCGTAGTGAGTGTTGGCCATTCATGAGCATATTTCCAATCATAACCCAATTTATACATTGTTTTGTTTAGAATGGCTTCAAAAGCGCACCATATAAGCATCGACGAGAAAACCAAGCTTTGCAACATATAAGATATAAGTTATGAGTTCGACTTGACTTTTACCACATCATTTCGATTGTTCCGAGCAATGCTTGCATAAAAGTCCTCAACATCATGACGCATGTCCGCATTTATAGCTTGTATTAGCACGGAGGATAGTGTAGGTAAGGCGTACCCAATATTCGCATGCTTAGTTACACATGCAATGATAGCATATTTTTGTGCAATGATCTCTTTGGGTGCCTTTATTCCCATCTTTGAGATTTGTACAACACCTCTACCCATCCTAGCGGCGATGGAAAAGCCAATTCGACATTGGATTAATGGACCATTATCTACATGAAAGGTCTGAACAACCAATTCCTAAACCCCAAAATTTGATAGTTCCTCTTTAAGCCAAATGATTGGGTCAATTACCTACGGTACATTTAAGAATCACATATATATACATATTAGAAAATATATTTATACAAGCGTATTTGACACATTAATTTATTGGAAACATATAGAGTTGCTTACTATGCTTGGATGATTAAACGGTACATCCGCAACACCGGATCGAATCCCATCCACTTTACATAGCCGCTCAACCCTATGACTTCCGGGCGGAGGGAGACGACTACGTCCACCATCTCTTCTCAATAAAAGTCAATATATCAAAAATCATATCACAGGAGACAATATTTTTCATACACAAAAATGCATATCACTAGTCATTTTTTTCATAAGTCTACAAATATCGAAATTCACATCACTAAACCCTATATATCAAAAATCATATCACTGTAGTCAATATTTATCATATACCAAAATGCATATCACTAAAGTCAATTTTTTTCACAAGTCTACAAATATCAAAATTCACATCACTAAACCCTATATATCAAAATTCAAATTACTGTAGTCAATATTTATCATATACCAAAATTCATATATGTATGTCACTGAAGTTAATTTTTTTATAAGTCTATATATACTAAAATTCACATCAATAAACCCTATGTATCAAAATTCAGCATCCGTCCACATATATATCAAAATTGATATATCAAAATATATATCACTAATGCAAATTTATATCAAATATATATATTTTTCATGGTTGAGTTCTCGATTTCACACAGCAGGAAGGGATGAGATCGACGTGGTTGGCACTGCTCACCTGGTGGTAGCAGCGAGGGCGAGTGAGGCCGAAGACTAAGGCGAGGATGACGGTGCGGGCGAGGACAACGGTGAGGCGCTGACGAGGACGGAGGAGCGGGTACGGACGACTGCGAGGGCGAGGGCGATAGTGCGGGCAACGACGAGGGCGACAGCGGGAATGATGGCGAGGGCGCGGGCGCGGACGACGGCGAGGGCGAGGGCGAGGGCGCGAATGACAGCGAGGGCGAGGGCGACGGCGAGGGCGCGGGCACGAGCGCGGACGACGGCCTAGGGGACGACGGCATGGCGGCAACAGTGAGTGAAATTTTAGGGAGGAAAAAGAACACCCGTATATATACGGTAGAACCCTATAGTCTCGGGTTGGGCTACCAACCAGGACTAAAAGGCCTTTAATCCTGGTTTGTGGCCCAATCCGGGACTGGTGGCCCAACCTTGTACTAAAGCCAGATTTTGACGCGCGGCGAAACTGCTGCCTACCGGCAGTTTCGTTTCCCGCCTATACAACAGTTTTTAACATATCCTTTTACATAAATAGGCTGAAAATTAGAAATTGCGTAGTAAAAAAATATAGCTCAAGAAATTGCAATACAAAATTGCGTTCATATCCTTTAGATGTTTAATAACATATGCTATAAATTATAATTAGATTTTAAAAATTCAAATTTCAATTCTAAGAAATTCAAACATAGTTTTGCTTAATAAGATGATTTCAAATGAAAAAGTTGTCAACTACAAGTTGTGTAACTTTTCGAGATCTACAACTTTTGTTTTGACCATTTCTCCATTTGAGGACATTTTAAAAATTGAAATTTCAAATTTTAGAAATTTAAATATAGTTTTACTTGACAAAATGATTTCAAATCAAATAGTTTTCAACTACAAAGTTGTGTAATTTTTTGATATCTACAACTTTTATTTTAGTCATTTCTTCATCTCGCAAAGTGGTAGTGTACATTGTTCACAAATTTACATAAATTTGTGAACAATATATACTACCACTTTGTCGGACGAAGAAATGACCAAAATAAAAGTTGTAGATCCTGATCAGTTCTACAACTTTTATGTTTATGAATTTTCCAAATGAATTCATTTACTTCTACAAAATATTGTTTGAAGTTGCTATTTTTTTAGAATCAAATTTTGAATTGATAAAACAAATTTACATGAAAAGATGACCAAAATGAAAGCTGTAAGAACACAGTAAATTGATAGAGCATGAATTTAGAAAATTTTTGGGAAAAAATCATTAAATTCGAAGTTAGTATCACAGAGAAAGACCAGTTACAAGTTTTAGCCAGAGACTAAAAAGAGAAATTAAACTTCTTTAAAAATTTAATTTCAAACAGAATTTCTAACATAGTTTTCCTTGACAAGATGACTTCAAATGAAAAAGTTGTCAACTATAAAGTTGTATAACTTTTCGAGATCTACAACTTTCGTATTGGTTGTTTCTCTGATTTTTTTATTTGTATATGCATTTCAATCCTACATGAGTTAAATATCAATCCATACCAACATAATTATAATATCCATACAAATAAACCTAATGAACATAATTAACTTGCATACAAACATAATTAAAATATCCATACAAATAAACTAAATTAAATATAACCGTTCGAATAAACCTAATTAAATATAACAGTACGGAGAAACCTAACTAACACATGGATCCTACAAACCCGCTACAACCGTAGCATGTTTCCACTGCCAGTAGCATACGTCTCGGATTGTGTAACCACGGTCATTATCAATGTAATACAAGGCTACTTTTACAACACTCTCCATTGCCTCAAAACGCCGAGGACATTGCATCCCATAGATATATCCTCTTCGATGACAGACTATCGATGGCTCGGTTCTCGCCTAAATCTCACGCAACATTGGATGCCGTGTAACGTCCTTTGGCCCATCGCCTGTGAAGTCCTAGGCATACCTCGATCGTTTAAGAGCTTGCGTGAGAATGGGCTGCAAGCCACATGTAGCATATGTGAAATCATATGGCAAAAAACCCGCAAGCGAACAAACAAAAAATATCAGGAAACGCTCATATAATAATAAGAATAAATAAACATTACTCTCATATCATACACAACATACCACAACCATATGGTTGAATGTCGCATGCCTCTCGCTTACTCATGGCATGTCCAGACTATGCTCACGTAAAGCTTCTATCTTCAAGGACGAGAAATCAGGCATACGGTAGCCAATTCGATCAATTGACTACAAAGAAAGCAGCACGACATCGATCTGGACGCCTATCTTGGTCGGCGACTATCGTCCAGTCTGCATGATATCCTGGCGTACCTCATTATTGTACCTAATGGGGATGTGGAAGGCGAGACTGCACGTCTATAACTCGCATCCTTCATTATTCACGACCTCACTTGTCATCGTCTCGAAGATGTCCCACACCCCGAGTAGCTATAGTGCTGCTTCCAGCCACTTGACCGATTTTATAGTCTGTGACATATGCAAAAATTATGTTATGAATGAATGTATATATGCAAAAATTATATTAGCACGCAAAACTTAAAATATTCCATACTATTCATGGGTCTAGGTGACGTGGAACGGCCCTATCTGGCGATGGCGCGAATGAAAGATCGCCAGGGTGGAAACCTAGTTCATGTGGCTGGGGAAGTCCGCCGCCATTCATTGTAACTAAAAAAACTGAAAAAACATCCCAATAAATATAGAACCCCCATATAAATATACCATGCAACAATATATATTAGAGAAACATATAAAAAATAAACCATCAAGATATATATATACATATACATATACATATATATATGCATGCCAAGTAAACTTAAACATTTTGCACATAATTTTTTAACGATTATTAACTCTCATCAAGAAATAATGTTGCAAACAAAGATCTAGAAAACAATAAATGTTTAAGGTTATGTAGAAATGATGTATAACTAAAAATAAAATCCATCATTATTACACTACTACACAAATGATTTTGCAAGACGGTGCACTTTTATTAACCGAGGCGGTCGTAAAATTCAACTGCCTCCAAAAATGCCTGCAGATTAACGGAGACGGTCCAAATTGCCTGCCTCCATAAATCAATTTACGGAGGTGGTTGAGAAATAACCGCCTCCTAAAATCCATTTACGGAGACAGGCCATTTAATCCAAAAATCGAGGCCATTTTTGAAGCGGGCCGCTTAATTCAACCGCCTCCATTAATATTGCCCAGCCCACTAACCATTGGTCAAGCCCATATAAGCCCAATTTCCAACTAAGACTATATATACCCAGGAGAAACCAAAGCCCACTCTCCCATTCCTCCCTCTACTAGCTGCGCTCTCTCCTCTCCCGTTTTCTAAGTCACGCCCCTCTCCAGACCCTCCCAACCCGACAGCGCCCACCACCCTCCCTTCCCCTCCTGCGCGGTGCTCCACTTGGCGGCAACCCTCCCAGCGGTGCTCCACCTGGCGGCGCCCCTCTCCCAGCACCTTCCCACTCAGCGACGTCCCTAGCTCCCTTCTCTCCCTAGTCCCTACGGCGGCGCTCCGGTGGAGGCGCAACTCGGGATGGGCACGGGAGGTGTGGCGCTCCGGCAATGGCGTAGCGGCGTGGTCCCTGCGAGGCCCACTACACTCATCTCTAAGCGCATCCCGGCCGGACATGCTCTTCTCCAACCGGATCTAGGCCGGCGGTGAGCATAGGCGACCGGATCTAGGCCGACGGCGAGCAGCATAGGCGGCCGGATCGAGCGCGGCAATCATAGGTGGCCGGATCCCGGTCGGTCGTGCTTTTCTCCGACCGGATCCAGGCCAGCAGCGAACATAGGTGACCATAGGCGACCGGATCCAGGCCTTCTTCACACGGGGACCGAACCCCTCCTCTGGCGTCGACCGCTCATGCACAGCAGGGTGTTGCTTTGCGGCCGGCTTCGGGCGGAGGCGATGGGCACACCGCTGCTCGGTGGCTTTGTCTCGATACGGCGATGAATGGCCTTTGGCGCCCATGCAGAAAACACCGGCAATAAGGTTCCGAGGCCCAAAAGAGCCCAAATCTAGGCCCGTGCTGTATCGACAGGCTTTTCTTTTCTTTTTAATTTATTTTCGGAGGCGGGCAAACCAACCATCTCGGTTAATCCACATTAACGGTGACCTTTGATCGGAGGCAGTTGCGTTGCCCGTCTCCAAAAATCCAAAACACCCGCCTCCATTAAGCATACTGTAGTAGTGTTATTCCTAATTAAAAAACCACATATTTGAATATTTCTATGCTTGTTACTAAAGCATGAAACGATCTACATTATTAGCAATGAAAGATTAGAAGATGAAGTTGCTAACCTTTAGAAGATTGAAGATGAAACCGACGGCCGAGAGCAAGAACTTGCTCCCCCAAGCAAGAACACGGATCGAACACGGATGAACAATAAGCAAAGACCAAGATTTGACCGGTGTGTCTCGGGCTAGGGAGACAGTGGAAGCGGGTATATATAGGTGGGGACCTTTAGTCCCAGTTGGTAGAGCCTACCAGGACTAAAGGATCAACCTATAGTCCCGGTTAGAGCCAAAACCCAGGATAAAAGACCAGCAGAACCTTTGGTCTTGGTTAGTTGTTCCAACCGGGATTGAAAGGCAACCTTTAATCCCAGTTTGAATCACAAACCGGGATTAAAGGTCCC
Source organism: Miscanthus lutarioriparius (assembly GCA_904845875.1). NCBI lineage: Eukaryota > Viridiplantae > Streptophyta > Magnoliopsida > Poales > Poaceae > Miscanthus > Miscanthus lutarioriparius. The sequence goes on from CAJGYO010000732.1 coordinate 124,713, forward strand.
TGCTGCAAAAGCCTGCTGCACTATCCGTTGGACAGAGGATTCTAGTCCCGGTTGGTGGTTCCAACTAGGACTAAATCTCCTATTACTCTCAGGCGAAAGTCTGGCTTGGACTAAAGCCAAAAACCAAAAGTTTGTTCTCTACTAGTGACACTTACTCCTATGAACGTACGCACGCAAACCCTACGCGTATGAGCATCTTCGAAGATTTTGAGCCAGCAAATCCTAAACATTGACGAAGTCACCATAGGTGTTTTGTTGTCAACGGGAACGTCGCCTACCACTGAAAGCACAAACACCGTTAAATCTTGAAATATTCGCTCCCACGGAGGATCGAACCACAGAACCTAAGATGCTACTAAGACTCTTGTAACTAGGTACCTGCCATTTTGCCTGTATATATAGATATACGAAGGTCAAAAAAAAAATACAAAAGGTAGATTTGGCCAAGGACCACAAGGCTGTGGCCCAAACCCCTAGTACCCTTAAAAGTTAAGGCCCAATCTGAATGGGTCGTAGACGTTGGTGGCCCAGCAACTGCTCTCTAGCCCAATATCCTCTCATAAAAAAAAAAAAACACGACGGCTGTCTCTGTCCTAAAAAAGGTCAATAGCTGATACTCATGATTTCTTTTTGCAATTGGAAATACACGCATCACGGCGGTTGTTGTTCCTACTCTTTTTTTCAATTAAAAAGAGGAGTAGTACAGTGGTGTTTCTCCCCCGGTCGTGGAGAGTGAAACGAACAACCGACGACCATGTACCCACGTATCTGAATACGTATTAGCTGCATGCCAACGAAATGTGCTGTATAAAATTCTTTTTATTTTATCTACCAACAAGAAACACAACCGACAATCACCGGCGAGATCAGCTAAGGGCGACTGACACGATGCGGTCGTAGCTGCATGCTTTTGTACGTGAGCGCGCGCGTACTATATATCTAGGCGGCCGGACCGGGCCACGTCTCAGCAGTCAGCACGCAGCAGCACCACACGCAGCTAGCTAACAGCTGGCCGGCCACAAGTAGTGCAGCAGCTCGACGTCGTCCATCGCCCTGCTAGCTAGCTCTTCTTCTTCTTCTTCTTCTTCTTCTCGGAGAGAGAGAGAGATCGCGAGAAATGCCAGGGCCGGTGGTAAAAACGTCGTGGCCGGAACTGCTAAGGCAGCCGTGCATCACTGCGTAGCAGAACATCACGAGCGACCGCCCGGACGTGCACATACAGGAGCTCGGGATGGGCGATGACTATCCCGCTGGGTGGCCATCCGACTACACGCGTGTCTGCGTCTTCATCAACAATTACACCATGACCGTGGCTGCGTATATTATGTGTTGGCAATTGCAGGTTTGGACGACATATTATGTGTTGGCAATTGTATATCATTTTAATGTCTAATCATCTATCAGCAATAAGACTGTAAGGCTACAAATTATCTGTCGGCGTTTTCTGCTGGCAGAAAAAGTGTCAACAAAAATTTGAAGACTTAGAAAGTGTCGACATAGCCTATACAGGCAACTGTGCAAGTGTCGGCCAAGGAGTACCCGTGTGGGCCACCAGCAACAAAATCATGGGTCCAAAGCAGGATGCCGAAATATTCAGACCCACGCAAGAAAGCATCGAAAACTCTTCCACCCGCTCCGCCCTCCACACCCAAAACAAATAAAAAATCCCTGCCCCTCACGATGGTGCTCCCAACATCGCCGCTGTGGCACCCTAACGCCCCTTGCCAAAGCGCCACCACACACTGAGAGCCCGTGACGGGCGCCACCATACTAGCGGCACACGCTGGCGCCACAGATGCCCCCGCCCACCGCCAAGCGCCATCGACGCCCCAGCCCACCGCCCCGGCGAAAGTGCTGCCGCCACTGCAGTGGATCTCCGTGCGGTGTGCATTCAAGTGCATTACATCCCCATCTCATCCTCCACATCATTCACTTCCCCTCATCCCCATTCCCCTTCTTGCTAGGGTTTGGGCGCAGGGACCGCCGCCCGCTCTACACCTTCGCTCCGGGCCCTTCACCAGGCCTTCTTCAGACCCTTCGCCATCGATGAGCACACACCAAGTATGCCCACTACTTCTTTTCCTTTGTTGCTGTGCGAAACCAAGCGCCCAAACCCTAAATCAAGCTATTTATGTTTGGATCCGATCTAATTACTTGTCTATACATGCCAGTTTTTTTTGCAAAACCTATGGATCTGTGCGGGTGTATGTGTACACCCATGTCCTTTAGTGTGTCCGCCCTGATTGTGCGTAGATGGATCTGTAATCCTTGCTAGACAAGTATGGAAGTTTTGCTCGATTGTATGGGTTTTTGCTATTAGGTACTATTTACAGATGAAACAAATCTGACTTGGAATGCACCATGGATGTTTCTGTGTTATTAGGGATTACCTTTTGTATCATGAAAATTCATGCCACATGCAGGTGTTTTCTGTGTCGATGCTTCCTTGCTTTATATTCTTGGTACAGATGCTAATATAATCGATTATGTGTTGCAATCAAGAAGCCCCGCCATGGTGATCATTATGATGACCGTCTCCTCCCGTACAAGGACACAGGACCTTGAAGACCTTTTCGGCAGATATGGGAGGTTATCCTGGTTATAAATATGAGATGTTTTATGCACTTTCCATGAAACATTTTTTTTTAATTTTGACGAGTCAAGGCTGCTTTGGATCTGTATTCCAATGTTTTCTTTTAGCTCTGTCTAGTTTACAGAACCACTGATGCAACTTAGGCCCTGTTTGATTCCACTAGATTGCAGAGTCCAATTTCCACAAACTACCTATTGGATAATAGATGGCATTTGGCCTATATGCTTATACCATAACCAAATTCCATGAAAACGTAGGGAACACTTAAAGCCTGTTTGGATTGCTGGTGGTAGCAGAATGCCTATGAAATTTCCTTGCAAATTATTGTTTCTTTGGCATTGAACCCTTGATTGATTGGATGTAACAATATATTTTTTCATGCCTTCCTCACCTGGTTGAAGTGACACCTATTTGGACATGATCCTACATAATACAAGACTTACTGAGTTACAAGGAAATCATGGTCAGCCATGGTACTATTTTATTCTGGAGATTTTCTCCATTACACATGAATTCGAGGTTTGAGATATCTAATCAATTAAAATGAAATGAAATACTTTTATTCTTTGCTTTCCTCCTGAAATACAGAAAAAAAAACATTAGAACCTTTGTTGCCTGTTGTGATTGGCATCCTAGGCTGCTATGTGCTGTCATTCTCAGCATTGTTTCTATTATAATTAGTTCCACACACCCTTCATGTCACTACTACAAATTTAGACATCACTGCCGGCCTTATCACTGTCGGATTCGTGAGAACCGGCAGTGATGTACGCATTCGAGCTTGAAAACAAGAAAATAACTCGATGCGGACTAAAACCGACATTGAAGGACCACATCACTGCCGATTGTTAATACAAACCGATAGTGATGTCTATTTATTGTTGGTTGAATTACCAAACCGGCACTGATACATACTCCGGACCTGAAAATTTTATCAATGCCAGTTAACTCCGCACGCCTCCCAACTCCCAACTTTGCACGCCTCCCATCTCCTCCTCCCCAGAACTCCGCATGCCTCCCATCTCCTCCTCCCCAGACACCACACCCGCCTCCACTCCGCCGAGGAGAGCCACGCTGGAGAGGGGCTTTTTCCTCCACCTGTCCCCGAGGAGCGGGGCCAAGCCCCCATGCCTGCTCCCGCTCTTCCCCATCACCTCCGCGGCGGCGCCGTTCGAGTGAAGATGGAGGACGCTCAGCCATCTCCGTCGGAGGTGCTCGAGCATGCGGTGTGGACCCATGGAGGCCGCGGCAGTGACGTGCGGGCACGAGGCCAACCCAGCGCGGTGACATGCTGCCGTTGGGAGGCCGGATCTGACCTCCATGTCACCGGATCCAGCCTCCACACCGCTACTGGAGTTGGAGGGAGAGAAGCGCCGCCGTAGGGAGGCCAGATCTGGCCTCCATGCCACTGTCGGACTTGAAGGGGAGGAGCGCCGCCATGGGGAGAGGGCCACCGCCGCCGCTCACCTGCGCCGCCCGCGTTGGCCGCCATCGGATCCGTCTTCCCCGCCACTGGATCCATCCTCCCCGCCACCGGATCCGGCTTCCCCATCGCCGGATCCGGCCTCCTCACCCGCATCACCTGAGGGAGAGAGGGAGGGGAGAGGGCCGTCGCGCCGGAGGGGAGGAGGGGCGCGCCCGCCGAAGGAGGAGGAGGCAGCCGTGCTCGCTCGCTGAAGAAGGAGGAGGCAGCCGCACTGTGTCTCCTCGGCAATCTCCCTTTCTGGTGCTCCTGTGTCTCCGCCGGTGTAGATGAGTTTTTTTTTGTGTTCGACCCTGCTCCTTTGTCTGTGATGTACGAATCAATTTGTGGATGGGTTGATTTGTGATGTGTTGAACCCTTCTCCTTCGTCTGCGATGCACGAATTGATTTGTGGATGAGTTTTTCGATGTGTTGAATCCGTCCTTTATCTCGTGATGTATGAATTTTTTCTTGGATGAAATGATCGATGTAGTGGCGGCGGTAGCCAGAGCAGCATGGCGGCGGCAGCAAGCATGCTCCAGCCAGCATGCTTCATGGATTGCTTTTTTGTTTTTCTAAACCTTATCACCTTTGTCGGGTGAAGTATCAGCAGCAGTAGCAATGAAAGCATCATCGCCGATAAAGATCGCCAGTTCAAAATCCGGCAGTGAAGGGGGATTTTGAACCGGCAGTGATATCGAAAACTAGGGCAGTGTGTTTTAACTTGGATGGTCGTGTTGAAGGTTTTGAGGGTGCCCTTGTGCAATTGTTAGCTGTTTTCCCAAAGTTGTAACTTTGCTGATCATTTTGAGAAAAAAATAAATTACCTGTTTTAATGGAAATTCACAGTCATGCCTGGTTTAGTTCCTTCTGGCCGGTGATTCATTTCTCTACTTGCTTCTTGACGGTGGTACTGTTTCTGGAAACCATTTCCACGGAGTGCGTTATGTGGATATGAAGCATGAGTTTGCGTTTGTTGTCCAACAGAAGCCGACTGATTGTTGAGTTTGCAAAAGGGTAAGCTACAAGACTACAAGAGCCCTCTGTACTATATAATTTATTCCTTTTCCTGCCTTATGTTTTTCCTTTTCTTGTACCACACTACCGCTGCTACAAGCTAAGCAAGGCTATCTTTTCCTTTCCCAGATTCTTGAAGCTCCTAAGGAAGAAATGGTTTCCCTAAAATTTTCGGGTGAGTTTATTGTCCAAAAGATGCACTAATTATGTCGCTATGTTTTTCACAATCAAAGCAATTTTCATCTTAGTTTTCATTTCAAGTGGAATGTCTAAGTACACTAAGAAATTAATCTGAGCTTGAATACTTAAACTCTCTCATGCAGTTTCCATATTATAAAGATATAATTAAATGCACTTGGTGTGGATACAACAGGGAAAATGCCCATAAACTATATTGTTGACTGGTCAGGAAGCAATAACATTTGCACTTGACTTTAGGATATAGCAGTGACTCTAGAAACTTACTTCTTTGATTAGAGCTACATTCCTGGAGAAAGAATGGTGCATTTTATTTTTCTGTTTTCAATATCAAATTTTGCATAAATTATTTTTTCTTGTCAAAAACGTGAAGAGCTACTTCAGTTTACGCAAAGTGCCATTTTCAGATCTAATGAGGAATGCTGACACTGTGAGGTGACCACTATTCTACTGACATTGAGGTGCTGATTCAGTAAGTTTAGTAGCCACTCAAGCTATTACTACTTTGGCCCTGTTCCTTGAACTTATTAGCCGCACCGTTTCAGCGAAATAACAGTATTTTTCTCTCACAACAAATCAGCATCAGCATCAGCCATTTTTCTAACCAGACGAACAGATCCTTTATATAGAGATAGTATCAGGTTGTTGCAGCTGTCGTTACTCCATTGAATTCTTACTTGCTTCCTTTGCTGCCAAACGTGAGGCGTGTCAGCTATTGCTAATAATGTTAATCTTGCTGAATCCAAGATGACAATTATATATACCATAATTAAGCTGCTGGTACCTAGCTTTAAATTCAATCCGCTCTCCTCAAGGAACTGAAAAGAATTATACATGACAGAAATTAACCTACTAGGTACCTCTGTATGCATTGCTAGCTAGTGGAGGCAGGCAACTACCATGATTTTCGATTCATCCATCAATAGTTTTCGCTGCTTGTAGTTGGCACGTCATTGCCAACTAGATTGAATAGAATTATATAATGGGCCTGGGTCACTAAAGAGTTGATAGCATAGCTGCCCATTGTACAGTAATATTGTTTCACTATTTGCACCCAATAACAAAGCAAGAGTTAACGATACAGAGCACATTTCACTAATATTTCGCATTTTTTTTCATGTTAGGTACTTAAGCTACGTGGTGTTGCAAGTATTTTGGATTGGCAACCTTTTAGGTTCGATCAAAGAGCTGTTACATGTTCTCTGGAGTGGCAGCAACCATATGTGTACCAAGTTGGTGTTCAAGTATCTTGGATTGGCAACTAGTTCTGTTTCTTTTGTTTGCACCTACTATCGTGTAGGGCAGAGACATGGAAGTCTTGAATGCCACTTTTGTGCCCAAGTCATGATTTATTGATCTCTTAGCTTTAGCCATAACCAGTTAGTATAAGACAATTGGTGTATGTATGGAAGATCTAATATATTATTTCTATAAAATCAAGTGGATTTGGTCAATGTAACGTCTTCTATATGAACAAAAGTGGATTTGTCAAATTATTCAAATTGTATTTATATCTATATCTGCAATACAGTTATCAACAGTTTCGTTGCCGGACAGGGCATGGTTCACAAAATACCTTGGAAATGGTTTCACCAACATATAAATTGTCGGGAAAGGTCTTAACTGTCGGCGTAGGTCTTAATTGTCGGCAAAGGGTTAACTGTCGGCAAAGGTTTCAACTGTCGACGTAGGTGCACCATTTGGCGACAGCAAAAGTGTCGGGGATTCCTTTAACTGTCGGCAAAAGTTTCGCCGATGGCTTCTACCACGACTATTTCTAAACTGTCGAAAAACCTTTCATGGGAAGTTATCTGTCGGCAAAGGTCCCCTTTGACCACTATAGAAAGTGTCGACAAAGGTATGTCGTGGTATAGTGTGCCCCAGCTCCACAAGTTGGCTAGCTATCTAGCTTCTTCGATTCTCAGCCTGCTGCTTGCATTGGCTTGCTAGCTGCATGCCGATCTACATATATATTTATTTACTACGTGTGTTCAACGGAATAATGCGATCCATGTCTGATCAATCGCAATGCATTTCGATGCATGGGCGTGATGAATAATCCATCGTGTATTTCGATGGGTGTTATGGAATAATGAATCATGTGTTTTTGTTCTCACCATGTTTACTAATGCTAGCTTTCCCAAATAGAGTACGTCCATGCATTTTAATTAGGGCTATCTAGTCACCGCTCGCGTGTTTCTAGGTGCATGGACATCGGAGTGCTAGATAGCACAGAAACACTCATGGACAGCGGAAACCAAAATCGAGTATTTTAAACCCATGCAGCACTCGATTCTCATGACCATTAGATCCTAATTAAATGAACACCAAGAAATATCCAAACAATACAAAAATATTAAACAAACAAAAAAATTAGCCAGATTATTTTTATAGAAGCCAAATTGGAAATTTCAAAGGGAAATCAAATAAAACATACAGAAAATAAAAAAAAAACCCAAAAAAGATCATGTAACTATTCAAGTAATTCTGGCCATTCTCATTTACGAATTATCAATTTACACCACTTGTGTGCCTCTATAATTGATAAATGAATCTCTTTTGTGAGATCCTGGATCTGAAACAAAGATCATGGTAAGAGTGTTTGAAGCTCTTATATGAGGTCAAATGAAACATGCAATTGATGCTAAACCAAAAATCACTAAGTAAAAATCTTGACCTGACGTTCTGATAATTATGGATCATCATTAAAATAAAATAATGGGTGGTGAAAAATGATGTTTCAAAAGGTCCTAATAGAGACTAGTTCACACATAAGTTTTACAAAAATAGGTTTTGTCATATAATAAATCTGGCTAATGGCATAAATTAAAATATGCAGTTAAGAGGTTCTGAAAATCCATAAGGAGCAATATTTAGATCCCATACTAATATTATCTTTTGTGAGAAATGATCTTCCCATAAAGATAACAACTCCCTGAAAGTTATGTCTGCATAAAGGGACTACATGTCTACCTGTAAACTCTAATGAAGAAATGGCTTCCCTCACATACTTTTCTCATGTGTGTTCTTGTGTGTTATTGTTGAGGACTAGGATAAGACTACATGTGTACCTATAAACTCCAATGAAGAAATGGCTTCCCTCACATACTTTTCTCATGTGTGTTCTTGTGTGTTATTGTTGAGGACTAGGATAAAGAGAGACATGATCTATCTATAACTTCTACCACTATGGAAACTTAAAATTCCCACAGACGGTTTTGAATTTTTTCACGGTTATTGCATGCATAAACCATCAAGGAAAAACATTATCTTGACGGTTTCTCGAAAAACACGAAAATTTGACATTATCTTGACGATTTCTAGAAACCCACAGGAAATTAAATAACCATCGGGGAATTCCTAATTAGCTTGTGGGTGCACATAACCGTTAGGGAAATTCATAATTTCACGACGGTTCATATATTTTCTTTGACGGTTATTGCACTGCACCGTTGTGGTAAATAGTATTATCTTGACGATTTCTGAAAAACACACAAGGAAATTCTAGAAACTCAAGAACATGAACAAAAGGTTTTCTCCTTTTAATCTATGGTGGAATTTTGTAACTAGTCTTTCTCCCTCATGCTAACTCCAAATGATATGTTTCTTTTTCCTAATTCTTTATAAAATCATGATCTACCAATTAACAACATTTGTTTGGATACCAATTATTGTTTCTTGGTTCTTTTGCATAAGTTTGTTTTCTATTCATGTATATAGAGAAAGCACCTTGTGAAACAACCTTTAAAAAATGTCTTTCATACTCTAAATTTTTTTGTACATAAAATAGGCTACATACATACTATGGTGTAGAAGTTTCAAAATTTTTGGAGCCAATTTTCTTTTTTTTATAGTCTAAATGAATTTCTACACCAGTGGCATTTCAACGCGAAGTTCACGAAAAACGGAGCTAAAACGCGAAGTACATAAAATGTCTTTCAACGCGAAGTTCACGAAAAACGGAGCTCAAACGCGAAAGTTATGATTTAAACGGGATTTCCTATAGCAATTTCTTTAACTAAATCTAACCTCAAAATTTAAATGTTACAAACAAGGTTAACAGTGGTACTAACGTGTAGATTATGAAATTATGAAACTAACGCAATTTGAACGGGTCGATTCGGAGCTAAAACGAAGTTTTTATGAGCAAAACAAATCCAGTGGCATTTCTGTAAATACTAAAAAGTATTTTGGACTAAAACAGATATTTTACGTTTTCAAAAGGAGAAAGCATATCGAGGAACGTGCTAAGGACGGGCGGGTTCTATTTGGCCGAACATGAGGGACTCTTAAGCAAAATTCACACGCGAAGGGGTATTGGCCATCCTGGGCCGTTGGATTTGAAATGAACGGTTCGGATTAGATCTGTGAGGGGGAAGAGAAAGAAGGAGCCGGCCGAAACAGTGCATCCGCGGCGGCACAGTTATTACCGGCGACGAGGACTCGCCGGAGCACGCGGTTTGGGGCCTATGGCCACGGTTCGAAATGGGAATTGGATGGGGAGAAAGAGGAGAGCAATGCGAGCTCACCACAAGCGAAAATCGAAGGCGGAGATGAAGCGAGGACGGCGGACCACGGTGAGCAGCGGATGGTGATGTTCTGTGAAGACCGATGACCACGAGTTAGCGATTGAAGGCAAAAAAAAGAAGATAAAGGCTGCAAGAGGTCCGTTACTTCTCGGCAAAGCTCGGTGGAGGGCCAGACGCGACGGCGAGGCGACGGGAACGGTGGCTCAGACGGCGAGATCTGGGCGAAAGGCTGTGGGCGGTTGTTGGCTTCTTTGGCTCGAGCAGCAAGCGCGAAAAAGGGAGGGGAAAGGGCGTAGGAGGGCGCGAGGGGTTCGACACCTTTTTATAGAGGCCGGGCGCGGGAGGCGCGCCACGCCGCGAGGAGCGAAAAGTGGACGGTTGCGGCTTGACCGGTCTTCTTGATTTGCTGGGGTGGGGTAAGGCTCTGACAAGCGGGGCCGGGTCGTCAGCGACTGGGCGAGGGAAGGGCGCGGCGGCAATTGCCGTGGGGTGCTGGGCCAAGGGAGCGGCGGCGGTTTCCTTCCGAACTGGGCCGGCCTAGGAAGGAAGCGGGGGACGGGAAGGAAGGGAGGTGAGCGGGCCGTCGGGGAAATGGCCTGCGGGCCGAAAATGAGGAAAGGAGAGAGAAAGAAAGAAATTCCTTTTTCCAAATAAAATTTTCAAACTCATTTTCAAGTTGAATTTGAATTCAATTCAAATTTTAGCCAAAGCTAATCATTACAAAAATAAATGTGCAAAGAAAGATGAATGCATCAACATGTTTCTATCCTTATATTTGATTTTAAATTCCCAAAAAATATTAATTTCCTATATTTGAATGCACACTTAATATCATAATTGAATCAAATTTACTTATTTTAAAAGAATGAAAATTTTTGGGTGTTACAATTATCATCGTAGAACATCATAAATGAACAACAATAAGTAACAATTTATTCTGTGAGTTTTCCGGGCCGCTCGTGACCGTGAGCACGGCTGTTATAACAGTTTGTAACCCTCTGCAGAGGTTGTGCACATTCACCGCGAGTCATGATTCCCATATGCCTGGGTTAATTACTCCCATATCACTATCAAGGTGAGCGGGCAGGGGTACACTATGAAGCCATTTCATAGGTTTCTCTAACAAGTTAGGGCCGCTAGGTTTCCTTGGGTGGATGTAGGAACCCCTTTCCTATGGCACATATCCATCAGCGGCTATACACATAGGAACAGAGGCAATCCTATGCCCAATGTGGCAAGCCCCTTTTACGCCATAAAGGTAACCTCTAACAAGCTAGAAAATGTCCTATTACTGAGCTAAAGTCAGAGCCATGCGACCCTCACGGTTGCACTGTCAGTCCCAGCTTTTGTCGATAGATAAGTCCTTATGGAGGGCCGAGGGCTTCATGATCAAAAGTCATTTGCTCCTTCGCCCTATAATTCAGTTGTTTGAAAGCAAATTTTACCTTTTTGTTCCACAGAGCCATTGTTCAATATGTAGATCATTTACAGTTATGTTGAGCGCTAGCAAACTACCCATATGCATATAACCCATAGGAGACAAGGAATAGGATAATCAATCACTAGGATGTCCTTACGGGTATCAAAATTAGACACATGCAAATAAGTAATTAATAAATGTGAATAGGCATCAAGGTAGATCCCATGCTATACTTGCCTTGATTAGCAAACTCTTGCTTTGGTCCCGGCTGGTCGTCAACGAACTCTTGATCACCAACGTTCTCCTCACCAAATGCGAACGCGACCAACACGGCAACATACAACATTTCAGGAACATTCATGCAAAGCAAACAAACCTATTATTAGAACAGTACACCAGCAGTATAGAAAACAAGATAAAATGTTTATGAAAAGAATCTACGTCTCGCTACGATCACGTCAACGCGAAGTTCATGAAAAACGGAGCTAAAACGCGAAAGTTATGAATTAAACGGGGTTTCCTATAGCAATTTATTTAATTAAACCATACCATGAAATTTAAAAGTTGCAAACAAAGTTAACAGTGGTACTAACACGTAGATCATGAAATTACGAAACTAACGCAATTTGAATGGGTCGATTCGGAGCTAAAACGACGATTTCATAAGCAAAACAGTGCAATGGCATTTCTGTAAATACTGAAAACGTATTTTAGACAAACAGTTTACTTTACGTTTTCAAAAGGAGAAAACGTACTCAGGAAACGTGTTATGGACGGCGGGTTCTATTTGGCCGAACTCGAGGGACTCTTTAGCAAAATCACCCGCGAAGGGGTACCGACTTATGTGAGTCGTTGGATCACAGATGGGTGGCTCGGGTTAGATCTGGGGGGAGAGAGAAGGAGCTGGCCAGGAACAGTAGCTCCGGTGGCGGCGCAGCCATGGCCGGCGGCAAGGACTCGCCGGAGCGTCCAGAACTCGGCTTTTGGGCCATGGTTCGAAGAATCGAGGGCACCGGGGGATAGCGGGGGTTCACGCGACCTCGTCCAGGCCGAGAAGGCGGCCGGAGGAGAGAGCCGAGGCGGCGGTCGCCATTGTCGGCGATGCGGAGCTTCCCGGCGCACGCGGCTAGGGCTCTAGAAGCCACGAAACTCGAATAAATGGCATGGGGAGAAAGAGGGGAGCAAGGGGGTTCTCACCGCGGGGGAAAACGAGGACGGAGGCGGCTCGAGGACGGCGGACCACGCGGAGGACGAACGGCGGACCTTGGCGCTCCTCTGTACGGCGGTTTTTGCTCCCGTGCGCACGGCGAATGCGAAAATGAGACGGGGAGGCAGCAGGGAGGGGCGGCGACGGGCTCGGCGCCGATTTATAGAGGCCGGGCGTGGGGGGACGCTCCCACGACACGCGACGTGGGCGCGGAGCGACGGTTGCGGCTGATGCGCGCGGTGCGGGAGGTTGGGGGCGGCGCTGACACGCGGGCCCGAGCCGTCAGCACCAGGGAGAGAGGGGCGCGGCAACGGTTGATCCGATCAAGCTGGGCCGGCGCAGGAGAAAAACAGGAGGAGGGGAAAGGATTAAGGCGTGCGGGCTGGCGCAGAGGAAAAAGGCCAGCGGGCCGAAAGTGAGGGAGGGAGAGAGAAAAGGAAGAAATTCCTTTTCTTTTTCCAAATAAATTTTTCAAACTCATTTTCAAAGGGTTTTTGAATCATTTTGGCATTTAGGTCAAAACCAGACATCACAATAAACTAAATGCAGCAGCATGAATGCATCAAAAGGTTACTAACCTTATATTTGATTTTAATTTCCTAAAAAATATTATTTTCCTATATTTGAAGGCACACTTAATAACATAATTGAATCAAATTTACTTATTTTAAAAGAATGAAAATTTTTGGGTGTTACAGTACGCCGAAAGATCAAGGGGGGTTCAGAGTCCTAAACTTAGACGTACATAACATGTGTCTCCTAAGCAAATGGCTTTTTAGGTTGTTGAATGGAGATGGGATCCGGCAACAATTGCTTAGGAACAAGTATTTAAGAAAGAAAACTTTGACACAGGTTCAATACATGCATGGGGACTCCCAGTTTTGGGCTGGCCTTATGAAGGTCAAGGAGGAGTTCCTATCGTTGGGCAAGTTTGATCTAGGCGATGGGTCTCAAGTGCGATTTTGGGAGGACTCGTGGATAAGACCACGTCCTTTAAATTCTCTCTTTCCTGCATTATATAATATTGTTAGGAAGAAAAGCGCATCTGTAAGAACGGTGTTGTCTATGACACCGTTAAATGTGGCTTTCAGGAGATCTCTGGTAGGTGTTAATTTACAAGCATGGCACGAGGTGGTCGCCATGGTTGCAGATGTACAGTTACAAACCAGAGGGATCGTTTTGTGTGGGGGCTACATCAGAATGGATTGTTTTCAGTCAAATCCATGTACAGAGCCATTTTAGGAGTTGAAGCTATACCTTATAACACTTTAATATGGAAACTGAAACTACCTCTCAAAATCAAAGTATTTTTGTGGTATTTGTATAAGGGAGTAATCTTAACAAAGGACAATTTAGCAAGGCGGCAGTGGCAAGGAGATAGAAAGTGTTGTTTCTGCTCTTCTGACGAGTTATACAACATCTATTCTTTTATTGTCATTTTACTAAATTGTGGTATAATTGTTCCATTTCCTTTAATTTAATACCTCCAACTAGCATTTACAATTTGTTTACAGGCTGGTTAGATGGGATTAATTGGAAACTAAAATCTAAGATTCTTGTGGGTGCAAGTGCAATTTGTTGGGCGATATGGTTAACCCAGAATAATATAATTTTTGACAAGGCCGCAGCACCATCTTATTTGCAGGTTATCTTCAGGGGACCTACTGGACCAGGTCCTGGTCCCTACTATAGAAGGAGGAGGATCGCCAAATGTTAATGATAGGATGTAGGAATATTGAGACAACCGTGATGGAAGTATTTGCTAGATACGGTTGGAGATTTAGTAATAGAATTGCTCTCTAGATGTCGAGCTTGGAAACTTCTCTATTTTTTTCTTTAGATCAAAACTTTGTGTTTGAGATTGCATGGATTGCAGTGCTTGTGTTGTAATAAGCAACAGTTATATACATTGGTCGATGCAGAAGCTGGGATATTAATATATTCCCTTTTCTAAAAAAAAAGGTGTTCTCACAGTTTAATTAGGGACTATAGAATAGTAAGGTTTATGATACGATGCTATTAATAGGGATTCTGGTTGTAGAGATTTTTGCATTTTAATTTGTTTTGGGATTATGATCCGTGTTCAGATATATGCACACGGCAATAGATGTTGAAATCGAGTTTGTCTTTTAAATTAATTAAGACACTGAAAAAAATATATTGCCAGTTACATTGCTTCTGTTAAGGTTGCCAATCTACAATTTCAGATTGGACTTTGTATGCTATAACACTGCAACTGCAGTAGGTGCCTCTCTATTTTTCACCATCTTCTTTGATCTGTTCTGCAGTGGGACCTTGAACGCCATACACAGGATCAATAGCTACATGGCAAAAAGTCTATTCATGACCAACCAAACCTACATACAGAACTATGCTCAATCCCTTTCCTCTAATTCAGCATAATTATGCCATATACTCACCAATTCTAGGAGGCAATAGCACCTAGACACCTGGGTGGGATTTACAATCTGGTTTTTATTCCTATTTTTTTTATTCCAGTATCTAAATATCTAATTATAATTATTGGAACTGTGTCTTTTTAAGTATTGAAATATTATAGGAGGCAAAACCGCAAAAGTCCGTCGCGCCATGTTAGAGCAGCTCTTAGTTGCACCACGTCATGCTAGGCAGCTGAGTTCCTTTGTATCTACAAATAATGTCTGTTCTGTTTTGTTCTGTTTTGTTATTGTGCTACAGGGAGGACATTAGCTAAAACCACTGTGGTCCACTGACGGCCTCAACATTGTGATTCTGGCCTCTGGTGGCGATCCTCCTTGTGGCCGGTATTACAGCGACGTCTACTGCCTCAACGGTACGTGTCCCTTCAAACATGCCCTTCACGTACTAATACTCTGATAAACAGGTTAGTGTGCTCATTCATTCCAAGCCTTTGTTTGCCTCATGTTTTCTACTAAAAGCAACATGTTGATTTGGTTAATTCAATATCGGTTAATGCTACATGAGCCATATAGCCCCGTTCACAGAAAACCAAATGTTTCCATGTGAAATGCAGAAGTAGGAACTAACGGTTAAGATAGTTAATTGCTAGCCATCCATGAGTTCTGTTCTAAGGCAGATTTTCAGATTAAAATTTAAGAAATTAAGAATCTCTACAGCATTGAGGAAATGTTTATTTATTTTTCAATGGAACGGCAGAAGCTTTTCCATTCAGTTAAAATGGGTTTGTTCACTACTTGGCAAGCAAAATGTGATACCATTAAGGAAACTTAAACTGGGGGAATACAAAGCACCTTGAGAAATGAACAATTGTGTGATCTTGGGAGGCAAAAGTACGCTAATTTTTTTTAGCGTAGTTTTATTACAGATAAGAAATTGCATTTCAATCTGCATGAGCTTATGAAATGGAACAATTATTTTGGCCCTTTTTTGTTGCTCTGTCAATAACCACATATTTTTGTTGAAATCCAGGAGCACTGCTCAATCATATAAGAGTAGAAGCATTCAAGAGTTTTTTTTCATCAAAACAATTTTGATGGCATTTACTTCACTGAATGCAACCTTATTTTTGTTCCCTAATTAATTCTGAGCAAACTCAGATATATGTAAATGTTATATCTCTTCTCTGTTTTGTTTATCTATAAATTTTACACAGACCATTATACATTTATAATAATGTTCACTATATACACAATAGGGAATATCTTTCTTATCGTTTGACAAGGATATTCGGGCAAGACAAAATATTAACATTTTTTGTGGCTCCCATTGCAACGCTTGGGCATTTACCAATATAAGCATAAGACTGAAGGTAATGGACCAGTCTGAAACTGCCAGGGATGGTCACCAACTCATTAGGAGATTGGACAGTAACTGATGAAACACTGCTGGCTTTGAACTTTTTGGTATTGGACGGGTTTATAAAATTTTCATATATTTTTGAAAAGGTGTGGTTCATAAAGTTTTGTGATTGTATTAAAATCAAGGAAAATTCCTATCTTATATCATTCCATTAGCTAGAAGTGACTCTGTGTGTGTTTTGACCTGTGGAATCACCTTGGCTGATGATGCTTGTGCTCCCTGCTCCCAAGCATGGGTAGCCTGGCTTATGAATTCCCAAGTTATTTTAGACCTTTTATCATGAGCACTTTTGCCCTAATAAGTGGGGATGGACTTACAGATGGCATTGAAAAACTAAGACGAAAAACATGGATACAGAGTATGAATAGCTCTAACCATGCTTAGACAGCTGATACAATAATCCTTTATCAAGGTTAGGTTGCATGTCTTCCTCAAACTTCGCTACTTTGCTTTTCTCTTTGCTTGTTATCTTGGAGTATCTGCGTGGTGTCGACTGTCAACGGTGCTTAATTCTGTGATATTGAGGACCAGAAATGTTTGGTAGTACCACATATCTGATGGGTTGGGTTGACTGCACTTTTTTTGTGCAATGAGATGAGCAGGAGCGGCATTTGAAGACTGATTTGAAAAGTGATGCCAACTAATGCTTGAAAGCTGTGAACAAGGACCAAAAGCCACCATAACACCATGCTGGAAGAAATTTTGAAATAGTTCTGGAGTTGGACATGGTTAATTTAAACAATTTTGTACATATTTAGTTATAATTAATTGAAAGTTTCAAATTACCTTGGTACCAGATAACTGAACTTTAGATGCTTTATTGCACTCTTTCGTCGGAGAATGGCAGTGCCATTTCTTCTCGTTGTTATGAGCACACTGATTTGCTCGTTGTCATATGAGAAAAAACTTGTGAGCATGATGCTTTTGCAAAAGAACAACTAAAGCTGAATGGACATAGTGTCGACCTGTGCATCCGTTGACCTCAACTCATTATCGCTCTTCGAGGTCGACGGTCTCTGCACCGCTTAGCTTCCCGTGTAGCATGTAGACCGACTCCTTTATGGAATACAACCGATGTCCGCAAGAGTGAAATGACAGTGGATGATGGTGGAATGATAGTCTCATCGTGTTCAAAGATTCATTTTTAGTAACTGTTTTAACACATGTTTAAATTACAATTTCTATGATATTATATTGCTTTTCGGTGACTGTCAATTTCATTTAACTTTACTTTTTGGATTAAATATTACTTTAACATTAATATTTAATTTCACAGTATTGTATCTTATCGTGCGATCCGTATGTTTTTTTTAGCAAAAGTTTAGTTGTCCCGTAGCAACGCACGGACACGCTACCTAGTAGCTATATAAACGTGCGTAAGTGCACGCGCAATATAGTTTGTCTTGCCATGTGTAACCCATATGGTAGACATGCATTAGTGCTACTTATTAGCTGCATGGTTTTGTACGTGAGCGAGGGCGACTGACTACACGATGTGGTATTCTGTACGTGATGAGCGCGCGCGCATACTATATATAGGCCACTTCGATCTCAGCAGCAGCACAAGCAGCTAACAGCAGACCACAAGCAGTGCAGCTCGACATCCATCGCCCTGCTAGCTAGCTAGCTAGCTCTCTTCTTCTTCCCCGGCACCGGCACCGGAGAGATAGATGGACCGAGAAATGCTAGGGCCGGTGGTTACAACGGAGTGGGCGGATCTGGTGGCGGTGCCGCCGTACTACCTGGCGGCCCAGACCATCATGAGCGACCGCCCGGAGAGAGAGATGTTAGGGCCGGTGGTAAAAACGCAGTGGCCGGAGCTGGTGGGGCAGCCGTACTACCAGGCGCACCAGACCATCATGAGCGAGCGCCCGGACGTGACAATAATGGAGCTTGCCCCGCTCGAGGATCTTCCCTATGCGTGGCCATCCGACTACACGCGCGTCTGCGTCAAGGTCGATACTAGAACCATGACCGTGTATGGTGACGACTCCTACCCGTATCCACAAGCTGGCTAACTAGCTTCGCTTCACAGCCTCCTGCTTGCATTGGCTTGTTGCTAGCAGCATGCCAATCTATATACTTAATTACGTGTGTGTTCAACGGAATAATGCGATGTCTGGTCGATCGCAGTGCATTTCGGTGCATGGGTGTGATGAATAATCCATCGTGTATTTCGATGGGTGTTATGGAATAATAATGAATCGTGTGTTTTGTTCTCATCATGTCTACTAATGCTAGCTTTCCCACATAGTACGTCTTTGCATTTTAGTTTATATATGGTGCATGCAATTGTTACTCACAGGTGAAACACATGTCACAAGCATGCATGATACGACTACTGACCAGAACCACCGGAGCCTCTGCGTTCGCTTTACTATGGCCTGTGTTCCTTCTTCTCTGGATACTCCGCCTCTTATATGAAACGCCAAACAAGCATCCTGACCCTTATTACTATTATATATCTGTCGCTGTCATCAGGAAGGAGTCCAGATTCTCTTCCAGATAAACTCACGTCATGTAGACGAGGTATCTATATAAACAGTGCTGCATTTGTGATCCATCCAACTCCAACACACAAAGAAACCACTCCAGTCGTACCTCCTTTTGCAAAACTGTAAGAAGTCAAACACTATATATGGCGTTCAAAGCCAAACGAATAAATAATTCAGCTGGGGAAAATCGCCATTGACTTTAAAAAAACATACTCTCCTCCGCCCCAAAACAAGTGTCTCTCGCTTCCTGAGAAGTCAATAACTTTAACTTTGCTCAAATATATACGAGAAAATATTAATATTTATAGTTTATAATTAGTACCATTAGATTGATTGTTGAACTTATTTGGAGATACAAATTAAATGTTGCTAATTTTTTTTGTACAAACTTGCCAAATTTAAGAAAGTTTGACCGCACGAACGGCATAGCGTAATTCTTATTTTGGAATGGATGGAGTACAAACCTGGGCCATCGAGCATCTCTTTGTCGTCAAAGCTTGAGGCAGGCTGCACTCGACTTGTTTGGTTGTGGTCAGAGGTCAGTTCCTCCTTTCAAAAAAAAAAGGGGTCAATTTCAAACCTATGGAATCGCCGGCTTGTGATCCCTGACTTGGCAGACAGATCATTAGATCAAGTAGTTTGTAGTCACCTACTAGAAATATATTTTTGAAAACAAACAATTTTATGTGCAAAGTAGACGAAAAGTGCCCCAAATGGCGGCCCAATTAGTTTGGCAAGAACAAAAATTGATTTTGCACCTTGGGACTGCATCCAAAGATCCTTTGTGCCCACATCAAGTATAGATGGCCAACCCGATGGACCGGCACGGGCACTGCACGAAGGCCATGGTGCTAATGCTGGCACGAGCATAGATATAGTGTCGTGCCTCTGGCTGCAACAACTCTGGGGCACAACACGATTTTTTGGGCCGGCACTATGCGGCCTTATGTATTTCTACCGTTGGATGGCTTCCGGGGATTGGATATAGATATGAGAGTATATATATATATATATATATATATATATATATATATATATATATATATATGACTCCTCAAACCTAGCTCCTCCCAATACCAAACACGCTCCTGGCCAACAGCCGTCTATCCGCATCTCCTTCTCTCATCCCCCACGGTCTCTCCTGCATCTCAGGTTCCCATCTCCCAGCTCCACAAGCATGCCGCGCATGGTTACTTGGGCGCCACCTCCCGACTTCAAGCATGGCGATGCGCGGGAGATTGAGGAGTAGCGGTGGGCGGCGATCGTGTGAGAAGTTGCGGATCTACCAAGCTCCGCAAGCGGAGTGGCGAGGTGATGCTGGAAGGTGCAGAGCAGCAACGGGCTGGCATAGGCACAGGCCTAGTGGGCCGCCATGGCCTCGGCATGACCGGTCATGTTTAAGTGCCTGTAGGGCGTGCGTTTTGGCCGAGAGTTAAGCACGGCGGTCCGACACGCCCATCGGCACGATGTGAATTTCCTCCCATGGAGAGGGATTCAATTTACAGATGGATTCATTGAAAAGGAAAATTTCGGTCAGATTTCCACCAGAGCTGCTCCTATCTTCTGGCTTCCTAATATGGTTGAAGTCACCTAGGAGGAGCCAATACAGGTCTTCAGGCATTTGAATATCGAGCCAGTTGATGAAGTTTAGCTTGCCTTCAGCTATAGATCGAGAGCCCATACACACATGCATGTTAGCAGCCACTTAGTTTCATTGCGAAGGAAAGAAATCCCACTGATACTGCAAACTCATTGCTAAAAACCATGTTTCCACAAAACAAAAACGCTCTAGATTATGCGGGTCCAGTGCCTAAGGAAGACACGGTGGCGTGTAAAAGAAAGCTAGAACATTTTTCCGGTGTTGTATGCACGACCGGGTCCAGTGCGTAAGGCACAATTGCTGCGGAAGCCCACTAGGTGCACGTGGTGTCCGCAGTCCGCCAACAACCAAAAATGGAAGTTTGTTGTGCGGCATGATAACTATTAGGTAAATTTCCTAAAATGGACTGTGCATCCGATGGTAAAGATACTGCACGTCCGTGCTGTAGTAAAATTCTTTTATTTTGGACCAACAATAATTTGTATTCATTATGTATTAATCCATGATACCTATAATGGACCAGGTTGTGAGAGTGTATCCAATTCATAGACACAAGCTGACGATGCTAAGCAATCTAAACGAGAAAGGGAAAGAGCACGGTATGTAAACAAAGGAATGAAATAAATAGGAAACATGGTGAAAAATACCAAATAAAAAAAAAAACCAAGAAACTGCCCTCACTGGTAGATCGAGAGGTGACACAACAATCAAATTTAATCCAATCAATGTGCATTATCCTTTGGCTCTTATTTATGGTGTAATAATTATCTTGTAGCTGATGGAGTTGTATTAGACAATGAAGACACAAATAACGATGAAAATAGTAATTGGTTGCATAGGAACGATTCCTATCAACCCATGCAGATTGATAAAGAGAACCTAGGTAACCTATTTTTCTATAAAGTTCCTCCATGATTATGGTGTTGTTGCATTATAATAGATATTTTGTAAATATAAGTAAGATGTTGCTGTCTATATTTCCTAATATAATGCTCATATGTTATTATGTAGCTGCATCGATTCTGCTAACACCATGAACCACCCTAAGAGAATTGAGTCAAAAAAAAATTATACGATAATGGAGCGCTTATAAAAATATGACGCTGATCGTGAGGCAAGCAAGGCGTGAGCGCCAAAGGTTGCATAATAGTGAACCCAAGCGCAAGGAGGCCTTGAAAATAGCTGACAAACAAATTTAGAGAGATGAGGAAGCACACGCTACACCCGAGTCTATAACCATGGAGAACCCGCTTATATATATAACTCGGGCGTTAGTACCTTCACCGTGGAGCATCTAGAGCTGATGGATACATGGCGCTAAATCCAAGTGATTGGTTTATCCCGAGTCCAGAAAGCAACACCTCTTTATATTCCTCCACCTCATGAGGAGGTCGGCGATGAAGGATGTGATGAGTTACTATCTGCTGCCATATGAGATGTTCCTTTCCAATTTAAGCAAAAGCAGTTCCCTTATACGGGCTCAGCCTTCGCAATGACAAGAAACAAGTCACAGGTGCAGACTATCCTTAACGTCATTGGGGTATACTTGCATGCAACCAGTGTTCTCTTACTGCGGTCAATTGTATGTGGCGCTATCAAGAGCTACCAAGTAAGATCAACATTAGGATCCTAGTCAAATTGGCCATCGAGAAGGACGGAACAAGGAAAGGGAAAGGGAATGGAAAGAAGAAAACGACAAAGGATATATTCACAAAGAATATCTTATATAAAGAGGTTCTAACTCCATAAAAGAGGTAATGCATCACTATCGATACATATTTTTCGTGGATATCAATGGTATTTTTAACTTTTAAAATTAACAAACAACTTATATGCAGGATACTTAACTATAGCTTCAATACCATCTGCATGCTTCAAATAAAGCAGTTTTGACGACGATCTTGGAGTAGAAAATCTTCCTGGATCATCATTGATTGGCAAACCAACTGGCAAGTTGGTATTTGTGCAAAGTAATGCTCTCTTAGTCTAACTATTGAGAGATTAGGACTTAATTGTAGAATAGATTGTAAACATGTATTGTGAAACACAAACTTTATGATTATCTTTCCGTAGCACTTTGATTCCTAAAGAAGTGCAAGCTTATCTTTCGTATATTGTAGGCATGAAGTGATGCGACAATTGATGTTGATGTTTCAATTTTGCATTCAAATTTAGAGTTATATTTTAAGCATCTACCTTTCGTGTGGAGACTTATGTAAAATTGATTGGAACATTATGATTGCGTGTATCTATTTTAGATAACAAAGATATTACGCCTACTGCATTCATGTTATCGTGGGTATTATGAGTTCCTGCTGGAGTAACGCACAGGCATTTTATCTAGTAACTAAAAAAGACAAACCGCCTTTCAAACCACTTTAAAACCATGGTAGGTAGGTAAATTGAAATGTTTAAAGAGTTCGTGAAAAAGATGCCCGGTTCTAGATTTCAAGAAGAAAATTATACTATAAATGATAGTTCGTAGAAGTAAAATAGACTTTTTTTCTTTAACCTTTGTACATATA